>LIAE01006509.1:52717-72204 GCA_002287525.1 Diploscapter pachys | reverse complement strand
AATGTTTAGAAATTCGACACTCACGCCGATTTTCCTGGGATCGGAATCAGAAATAAATTGACTCAATTGCTTATCAAATTGCACGTTTGGACTATTTTTGCAGAATTCCGCCAGAAGCGAGGTTCCGCATCAATAAATTTCCCCTCAAATGATAATCTCCATTTTCCCACACGAAGATTTGACTTGTTGTCGAAAATTTTGCCTTCCTCGAAAATCCAAGCGAAGCTAATCTTCACGAAACATTTGCCTGCCATTTTAAACTCAACGATGAAATCGTCAGATAACGCACAGAATATCACAAGATCACAAAAATTGACCATTATTATTGTTATTTTTCAGTATAAAACCTATTTCAAATGCGTTCAAATACACAATGCATCAACGCATTATACGTACAAGTCAACATAACGAATCTGTCTTTTCTGCACAATTTGTCGTTTTCCTATGTTTTTTCTTTACTATCACAACGTTTAGCCGCAAATGCCTTCTCGATATATGAAAACTTGGGGAAATGTTTAAAAACTTTGTGATTTTTTGATGAAAACGAAAACAAATCGACAAAAACAAACAGGATCACTAGATTTATGTGTGCAATTTTGATTGTGGGCGAGAGATTCAAATAATTGTAAAATCAAATTTCAAATCAAAGAGAGACAAAAGGTGATTTAGGGACACATCTTACTGCACTATTTCTCAATCAATGTAATATATTGTTTAAAGCTCAGGCAAATATTTAGAAGGCTACAGGATTCATTTAACGATAAACTATAAACATATACAATCAAAATCGAATTGGAGAGTAATTTGAGAAGTTCGATTGAAGGTGATCAGGCAGAACCAAAATCAGAAGAATTGAACAGAGCACCGGCACGGGCAAAGGGGGGATTTTTGGAAATATGGATAAGGGATTTCATATATCCACATTAATCGTCTATCTCCTTCCAGCAGAGTTCAATCGGCTGAGATCCATTCCCAAAAGTCCATTCACTAGTTCAGCATTCGACCGTTTTCCGACTGAATTCAATCGTCCCAAATCCATACCGATTAGTCTAAACTTGAAATTTTATCGGAAAAAGCTGATCCTCATCAAAATACCCATTAACTAGCTCTGCATTACTTCTCTTCTCGAATCGAACATCGTCAAATACCTAAATTTTAACGAAATTATTTTACTTTTGGTAAGCTAAAACATTCGAAATCCCGTCATGAACATGTGGGATTTCAACTCAACCCTTTCACTCACTTCTTTTCTGGGAACAAAAAGAATTTTGGCAGATTTTCTCGAAGAAAGAAGATTTTTTCGAGAGGCCAAACATGGCATGTGAGATTGAAGTTGAAGGATGATGCAATGAAAATTTTCTGTTATTTTTAGACCAAACTTAGCATTTCAAACTCGAAACTTTATTTTATTCGAATAAGAAGATAAAGATCAGAACTTTTGATGCATGATGTTGATATTTTGACTTCTTTTTTACTTGTCCTGGATCCGAATTCATCTGCCCCCATGCATAACCTAATCCGCTCAATTCAACTCATTGATAAAGAATAATGATCTTGTCAGCGCGCACGAAAACTGATGATGTCTGGCATCTGGCATTTTGTTTTTCCTTAAACCGAAACTCTGCTGAAAAGGTCTAGTTATTTAGGGCAATGCATAGATAAGTTAGGTACCTTGCTTTAGGACTTGTAATTATGTCATCAGACTCGCACATAAGTAACGAGTTTCTAAGCCTAGTCCTGCGCAATTTTTTAATCTCCTAATGGTTCAAGTGCGTTCGCGTGTGTGTGTGTGTGACCCACATAAAACTACACATTATTTATACTTCATTAGCTCATAACTTGCAAACTTCAAATTGCTCCGTTTTGCTCATTTTTGCTGCGTTTAAAATTCGGGCTCGAAGATAGTTGACAAAAGGCCAAAATAATGGAGATTTCGTGACAGATGACCTTATATTTTCGTATAAAATTGCGCGATAGGAACGGAGATATTCGAATTCAGCGAACTAGGGCTCGGGGCAAAGAGGGGAAGCATTGAATTTTCTCAAGTAACAGACAACAAAGCCTGAACTCGGATGATAGGAAGGCATTGATAGAATTGACTGCCAAATTCAATAGAGGTCGACTGCTCGTTCACTAAACTAGTTGGTCAGATATACTAAATCAGGCTCAGATATAGGTATACTCGGGCAAATAATAAAGGTTGTACGGTAAAATATACACAAATATCATTAGCTTATGCCGTACTACTTCTATCAATGATCTAAATCCGGGTATGAAAGGGTATACGAAATCCCTTACCTGTGGCCTATAGAGAAGGGGACTGGCTGAGGTGAGGACGCAGAGGGCAATGAAGGCCAGCAGTGACACCAGGAGACGGTTCATTTTGTGTGTGACGAATGGGGCTCAAGTCGAGAGGAAACTACAATTTTTAGGTCAATTAAATGGCGGTGCAAAAATCGAGTCTAAAATAGACAAATTTAAGCAGGAAGGGCTGATTCGAATGCGAATGAGGCCTGAGGCCTTTTAAGGCAAAAAGAGGGACCATCAGCTTCTCCCAGACCACGCCCACTAAGAATGCAAGACAAGGGAAGGGATAAGTTAGAGAGGCGGGGCCTGAAGAATCTGAGGATTCACAATGACTTCCGTGTAGAAATTGTGAAAGAAACGTACATGAATTATGGAAAGGTGACGTTTGTCTATGAACGAATTACTGTCGTTTACTCACAGCAGTATAGTATACTTTTCCAAGATTATGTGATTTTCCGAACAAAGTCCATATTTGCAGATTCAGGACATGTCGAATATCTCCAAATGATTTACGAAACTACCTTTTATTATGTGATACTGGCTCGTAGAAAAAAACCGGTTTCCTTTTCTCTTGCCTCCTCATACTATTTCTTAGAAAAACCGGTCTTTTTCTAGGAGCCTGTGGCTGGTACTCTAATAATAATTGTCGTGCGTTTTCATTGTTATTTCATGTCCGCGTCGGTATGCATAGCCGATGACGCTTATTTTGACCTGAAATGGAATGATAACTGCAAGAACTATTTGTTATTGCTTTCAGTGCTTTTAGCCGCCCACATAGTTTAAAGTTAATGGAGGTTAAGTAAAGAAGTAAAGAGAAGTGGGGAGGTGGGTTCATTAGCAAAGACATCGTCACGAGATTCTGAAGTCCCTTAGGGAAGAACAATGTGGGGTTTATCCTTAAAAAGAAAAAAAGCCGGGATGGGAAGGCGCTGCACACAACTCGTAATCACATTTCTTCTGGCCTATCTTTTCGAATTCTACATACATTTTGCCAGTCCACAAATGAGTTTACATAATTTACACCACGTATTCAAAGAAAACATTGAAAATACGCGTGTGACAAAAAGAAAATCTCGGATTTGATCGACTGTTTATTCAAGCATATCCCGCTTTTCAAAGGGGATAATTGAGTTTATGAAATCTTGCCTTCTCAAATCAATTTATTCAATCATCACGTAATAAGGATAATCCAATGAATGAAGAGTGTCATGCTACAATAGAAATTAGAGGATTCATCGCTACAAAGTCTGTGTGTATGTTTATTTGTTTGAGCGTTTCCTAGAGGATTGCTTGAATTTAAAAGGCACAAATTTGAAATAAAGATAAAATTAGAATAAAATGCGAAGCGATCAGCGAAAAGTTATATACTTGATCATCACAGAAATGACAGACAAACAATCAAAATGTTGTTGTGTTGTTGTTGTTGTTACTTTTTATATGGGCTGAAGGCTAAGAATCATTAAAGGACTTGGACAAAAATGCGTAGTGGATATAAATAAAACAAAGGAAGAAAAATTGCCGCTTTTAGTTGATATACTCTAAAAGTCTCGGACATTCAGTGGAAATCGTTTCATCGTTTCATAGATACATATTATGAATGGTTGTTTGAATTGGGTTACTGTACTTCACGTGTTCAAGTGCCAATTCAGGTCTTCCAGGTCTCAGACAGGTCTCGCGGTCCTCTGGTTCCTCATTTTCTCGAGCCGACCTTGCAGGTGTTTGTTGGTCTCTTTCGCTTCGTCCAGGGCGTTTTCCTTGTCGCGCATCTGAAGTTAGAGCTTCGAATTTAAGGTCTAAAATCCTTAGGGCTCAAGTTGAAATTAAATTTTTTCAACTTCGCACATCTCTGATAGCATTTTAAACGTCAAATTTAGGATTGAAGTTCGAGGTCCAATTTCGACTTTTTTCTCGTCAATTATCGTCTTCCTATTAGTCCCGTAGTCTTTCCTCCCTTCTCCTAACGCCCCGCTTTCTTTGTGTAATTAGTTTCGTTTCTGAGGTTTTCTCGCTGGATTTTCAGTTTGCATAAAAAACTCGTCCGCGAGCTGGAATGAGGCGTTCTTTCCTTTTAGATAAGGGGCCTTCTCTTTTCTTGCTGCAAGACGAAATGGACACTGAATTAGTGAATTCGCTAGTTCTCGGGGGACTGTGCATTTGTGCAATTCTACATTCTGCCTATTGAACTCAAACTCTAAAGTCGCGTCATAAAACTCGTAAAAGTGCTCGAAACTTGCGGAATCTGGTGCTTAAATCCTCGATAAGGAAACATCACCAGAGACGATAATCAACTGTGGGAAAGTGGGGATCAGGCAAATTTCCGCAAATCTCACGTGAAGTCATTCAAAGAACATTTCCTCTAATTTCACTCCCCGAATCAAAAAGCAAGTATCATTTTCTGAGCTTTTCCTATTGGTGCAAATCTGGTTAATCTTCCATTTAATTGCTTCTATTTTCTAATAAAATTGTTCACCGCTCAAACAATCGTTCGGCCACAATTTTCCCTAATAAATGAATGAATGAATGAATGAATGAGGAATCCTGCAAAAATGGACGGCGTTTGACTTTTTGATTGAAGTCTGGACGAGAAAAAATAAGATTTGGACAAGATGATTTTGCTGTTGGCGGCGCTGTCGCGTGTCTAATGAAAATTCGTCAGAAAATGAACAGCAGAAGGAGAAAATTGGAATCTTCAAAGGAAAATGAGCGAAGCCAAAGGGGATAATCGAATCAGCCACAAAGAACATTTTTTGATTTGATAGACCATTAATAAAAAGTAGTAGGGCATAAGATGATAAAAATAAGTAATTCAAACTAAGAATTTTTACTCTATATTATTCGTACTACTTTAATTTGTTTTCTTCAAATAGAAGCAAATTAAAAATCGACCTCTTTCTTGATCTGCCTCAGTTGAGCCTTCAACTCGTCATTCTCCTTTTCGAATTGATCCGCACTCTGCTTGTATCGCTTCATTTGGCTCTCGATGCGGATCGTCTGAAAAATGAGTAAATCAATCAAATTTTAAAATGTGACACCAAAAGTAACTCATGTTTTGCTTACATTTCCTTGTTGATTGTTGAGATCTCTTTCGAGTTCCTGCATTCGCTGCTTCATTTCACCGAGCTGTCGGGCAGCGTCCTCTGCAAATCGTACCCATTTCCTTATTTCCACTCGGCATTCTTGCAAAATAGATTCACTACGACTCAATTAGGCGTTACTCTAACTAAATCTGCATTGAGGAGTGGCATCAGAATTTACGCGCAACAAGACCAGCAGAGAAGCACGTCAGAAACAATGAACATAAATTACATGACAAAATAAAGGGACACATTTTATAATTCACCTTTTCGGAAAAATATCATAGGTGCAAAACATTTTGGCGAATAATATAATGAGCCAGAAATAATGGGGACGAGCACAACCAAAGACGGACAAAACACATAACAAAATATGGCTTTCTTAGAGTTCACCATTTTTTTTTTTTTAAAGTTGGTGATCTTTTCAGACAAAAATTATTTTGAATACTTACTGATGTGACTGTGTAATTCCTCGATTTCTTTTCTCCCTATCACTTATCAGTCAGATTTATTCTTTTTCCTATCAATTATAATGACTTACTGTTAACATCATCGACCCCTGCTTGGGCGCCAATGCCCGATCCCTGGCTGCCGACCATCTGGGCGGCAGCCGCGCTGTTCCGCGCTTGTCTTTGCGCGTGCAGCGTTTGGCCCATCTCCTCGTAGTCTTTACGCATTTGCTTGTTCTGAAAAATCAACCAATAAATCGATATATTGTCTTGTAAGGAAGATTCCGCGGTCAGCAACTGGTCAAATTTTATGCGGTGTGAGTAAAATCTTGATAAGAAAATTGTATTTTTCAATCGCTCGCTTATGATAGGGATGTCATGGTAATCAAGAAAACAGAGTAAAAGGAATAGTAAAAATTCGAACTTTCAACCGGCTCTTCCATATCTACGACAAAAGTTGCTTATTGCTCTTCTTTTCCCTTGAAATAAGTGGTCAATTTTAGCGCATTTGTGCAGTTTCAAAATTCTTTCTACCTCACTTGCGAATAATCCTACCCAAAAATCTGGTCATAAAAATTACCATATCACAAGTTGTGTAATGCACCAATGCACATTCTGCATGGATTGGCAAATCTTCTCAAAACAAGACGGTATCATACTGTACTTTATAGTAACTTATTTTGTAACATTGTAAATTATTGATCATATTTTCTACTGTAAATTACAGTATTCTACTGTTCATTTGTAAATTTAATGATTTTTTTCTCATTAATCGATATTTCATACTGTAAGTTAGTCATTTTTATTTTATTTTTTTGTAAATGACACTCTACCTACCGTATCAATGAGATTGCGGACTTTCTGGTCAAGACTCGAGTTGCCTGGGACGACACGATTCAGCAGTCTAATTGTTTCAGCCGCAAAAAGCAGAGGGCCGGGGGGCCGGCTGAAAAAATATTGGAAAAAGGCGAAAACATCAACAATCTAATTTTCTACACGTTCTGACTACGTCAAAAGTGCAAATTCTATCTGCTTTCTTTTCAATTTATAATTTCATTATTTTCACATAAACAGGAATATTCAAATTTTCTGGGAAAAGAAATAAATAATTCAAATAGAAACTCACGAATTGAGCGATGAATCGCTGCTAGTTTTCGAGCCTTGGGAATTCTGTTCGGGCTCCTGTTCGACCAGGACGAGGCCATTCTCCTGAAAAATGAAAATCTTTTTAAAAATCCATTTTTTCTCAGAAAAAAATTAAGTTTAGGGAAAATAAAGCTTTTTTTAATTAAAAAACCTGAATGAGCTGATCCCTAGCGGCAATTTCACTTTTCAGATTGTTGACGGTGATCTGCATCGCCTCGATGTTGCGCTTCAGCAGCTTCACGTCCTGAATTTATACAGCAGTAATTTTGAGAATGACGTTGGGGACCAATTGTAGAAGAAGAACGAATAAAATAGTATATATTTTCTAGGTCATGTAATTTAATAAATTTAAAGAATAAAAATCCGTACGCTCGTTAGATCGCGGTTCTCCCTGTTGGCTTTCGAAAGGAGGACATCCTTCTCTTCCAAATCGTCTTTCAATAGATCCATCTATTGAAAAAGGTTTTTTTTTCGAAAATTAAACAAATAAAACCTCATAAAGCAGAGCGGATTTCTCGTTGTCCAGTTGGGAATAGAGAATCAGCGTCCTTTGGAATTTGTCGTCCAACTCCAGAAGTTGATCCTGGAAAATTAAAGGTTAAAAAATTGAACTTCGACAGTTCATTGAAAGTTAAAGCACAATCCACACTTCAGGGAGCTCCAAAGTTATTTCTATTTTCTCTTACATGAGGATCGTTCTTTGCATCCGAGGAAGAATTGCAGTGGTTGGTCTCTCCAGAAGAACTCTCATGCGAATGGCCGTTAGAAGTCGACTGCAACGTTAATTCTCGATGTTAGCAAAAAATCATTCAAC
Organism: Diploscapter pachys; assembly: GCA_002287525.1. Classification (NCBI taxonomy): domain Eukaryota; kingdom Metazoa; phylum Nematoda; class Chromadorea; order Rhabditida; family Rhabditidae; genus Diploscapter; species Diploscapter pachys. The sequence continues at coordinate 64,414 of LIAE01006509.1, read as the reverse complement.
TCAAAAAATTACAGTAAACTTCAACTATTTCAAACCACTCGTTAAATAATAGGAAAAATACTCACAGCCGCATTATGCCTGTATGCTTCAGCGTCTTCCTGAATTTACTCCACTTTTTATCATCCCGAATTTTCAAAAATTTAGATGTGGTCCCACCTCGACTTTCTTCTCCCACAAACTCGAACGATGCTGGCGTGCTAATTCTCGAGTTTCCCGCTTCACTTTCATTCGAGATTCAGCCTGAAAAATATGAAATAAAAAAACAGAAAAATAACATAGAAAACGAAGCATTGGAGTAAACTCCAAAAATCCAATGTATCAAAAACTAACTATCAAATACTTTTTCAATCATACTGTGATCTACCGTACCTCTCTGGAGATCTTGTCGAGAGCGCGTTCCTCTGCATCCGTCCTGGTTACCTGTCGCCTTCTGCCTGGCGTAGTCCCCCCGATGTAAGAACTCATTCTTTCCTAAGTCAATCAATCATTAACAGTTATCGATTGTCGGAATGATGATAATCAATAGGCGAAAAGCCTGAAAGGACCGGCAAGTGTTTGCAAACTTCCGAGGCAAAAAACGGACGGAAAATAAAGCGGAAAGACGGCGGGCGGAAGCCGCAGGCATAAGCCGAAATATTTCTGCCTCCGTTAGTTACGCTTTTTACGCGGCTAAACACCGGACATAGTCATCACAATAGCTAAGTTTTTCTGTTGAAACAAGTTTATTGCCAGGGGGCCCGTCCAGACTTAGTTCCAATGCAACATGCAACTTGCAACTCGTTCGAAATAGCATGAGAAATGAAGAAAGCGCGATTGCGTCACTTCTTGTGTCCTCTTGATTTCTCATGTTATTTCGAGCGAGTTGCGAATTCCAAGCTGCGTTGGAACTAAATCTGAACGGACCCAGAGAAACTCGTATTTAACGGAGAATTAAATAGTTTTTATTAGTGTACGATGAAACAACCTTAGCTTTATGAAAAAACTCGTATTTTAACAGTGAATTGAATAATTTGCAATAATTAGAGGGACCACAAATGGTTTTGCAGAATTCATCATTTTCAACAATTTATTACTTCAAATTATCAAATTCGATGTAGCTAAGATATTGATGAAAAATAAAATAAACATCACTTTTGATCGAAAGAATTGACCTAGACCTATCACGAAATGAACACGTTTTCGGTTTATAAAATCGTCGCGAGCGCAAGCGGACGCGCACTCCCTGATATAATTTCTTGATCAAGGCTCATTTCTATGAATGGTTCATCGAATCTGATAAATGAATTTTCGTGATCCCTCCTTCATTTTAAAGGGTACTTGGTTCTCACCTTCTGAATAAAAGCGAAAAAATACAAAGGGACGGAGTTTACGGTCTCTAGTTATAACATGAAAAATCCTAGGAAAGGCAGCAATAGATTGTCGATGCTCGACGTGAAGGCTTCCACCAGAGAAAGTGCTAGGGAAACGAGGAAACAAGTGAATGGAGATGACACAGGAAAAGTGCAGAAGGGCCTGGCTGAGAGAAGAACGAAGAAACAGCCAACCAACATCGCCAAACTACCTTCCATCGTCTTTTTACGGCTGAAAATTACCAATTTAAAGTTCTAAGTTTCAGAGTCCATCCAAAGATGATATAAAAATATTTGAAATTCAACAGTTTTTACAGCACGGCAATCCAGGGCTTCTTGTAAAAGCTATATGACTGTACACGAGAGATAAAGGTAGAGTGATTTTGGTCTCAACTGATGAGCAGCGTGTGCAATTTCTATTTGAAAAAAAAGTTAGCCTAACCTACCGAGCCTCTACTCTTATCCCTCTATTTTGCTAGTTACGGCTTTTACAAGAAGCCAATTGCAGATGGACGGGGCCAAGGCCCAATCATAAAGAACGTAAGGCCGTGCAATTGAGTGAATGTTTCGCGCTATCTATTCGCTCATTTTTCTTTTCCCTTCACAAATCGGGGATCGTTGCGTCAAATTCGAAAATAAATTGAGTGCACTCTGAGTCCTTATCCCTTCTTTTAACCGACTGCGATGGGTTTCCGTGATAAAAATTACATCTAATTCCTATTACTGATAAATGTAAAAGATTTATCAAAATGAGAAAAATTACCCAGGCCATTTATGAACTCCAAATTTACTTCCAATAATCGCTGCCAAACTATCGCCGACACCCACCGAGGCTACACCTGCGAAATGATGCAATTGCGGGAATTTCGTGGATGGTGACAGGAAAAGAGGTATGAAAACGCCTGAAAATTCGGAATTTTCATTTTTTTAAAAATAACTCTTGCCGAGTAGTAAAAATATCGGAGTGAGCAGAAAATGTGTGTCCTGTTCGTCTTTGAAAGGCAGCAGGAAGTTGTTGAGCGATTCCGACCATGGGGGCACTTCGAAATAACGAAATATCTGAAAAAATAAAAGATTACTATAGATTGCAATAATTTGAATGTTCCTAACCTCGATAATTACGAAGATGCAGAGCCAGAGCCAACCGCAAAGCCACGTGAACGAAATGTCCAAATACAACCCGGATACGTAGATCAGCGACACTGTCAAATGGAAGAATTTCCTGAAAATTATGAAAAGGTTAAAGACCATTGATTGGAGAGAACGTTGATATTCAAAAACTGCGCTATTCGTCTCGTTTCTCTTCAACGCGACTCGCTATTCCGCTTCTCCAAATTCGAATTCTAATTGCGGAATGAATATAGACTTTCTCTCCAATTAACGATACTTTAATTTTTTTTCTGAATTTTTACAAGCGAAAAATTACCTGTAGTCTTTCTTACGAATATAACAATCAAAATCATTGTAGTTTTTTCAAAATAATTTTACAAAATTAAGATTATTGTAGTTTCAAAGAACACCTATGAATAGTCGTGCTTTTGCCCTGCAGATTAACAGCGACCCCAAACGCAATTGAAACCAGAACATTGAAGAGCCAGAAAATCAGAAGGCAATTTCTGGAAAATAAATTTAGAATACTGCAGAAAAGTAACATAAAATACCTTGTACTCGAAGAAATGAAGACTAGACTGTAGAGGTGCGTGAATATGTCGAGGGGAGCGATTTCCAGGGAAAGGCTGTGGATGAACAGGGCCAGCGAGATGATCAACAACAATAAACCATTCACGTAGACTTTATTCTGGAAAAAGTGATATTGTAAACATTGGGGCAAAATAAGGATAACTAGAAAATGTTTAAACTCTGCATCTGTTAGAGCGGCCGATCTTAGCCGAGCGACTTTTTCAGACCGAGTTCAGCCGATTTCAGTCTGAAAAAATTTGCACGGTCTGAAACAGACTGTTCACTTCGAGCAGTCTAAAATTGGACCGAGTGACTGTCTCAGTCAATCTCAATCATTTCAGTGCAATTTCACGGTCGAACTCGGCCGACTCCTCGGTCTTTACCAAGGCTGAGCTCGGCCGTGCTGGTAGGTGCAGAGAAGAAAAGCACTACTTTTATGGGAATTAGTCATATAATTTTTTCAGGTTAAAAATCACGGTATCTTAAAATTCTTACTGTAACAATGGTGGCGAGGCCAGTGAATACGGCTGTAGAGGAAACAGCGATTTCGACGAGTCGCCCGTACGCAGGCTGCTCCCCGTACATGCCATCAAGGCCTATACTGCTGTTATTGCCCGTTTTTGGATCTACAAAACTCGAATCATTGTAAAACTCATCCAATTTATAAAAGGTGCTCAATTTTTACTGGAAAAAATAAAATCGGGGTTACTGAATTTTACAATCATACAAAAATTGCTATTGAATTTCATAAATCAATCAAAAATATCGTAATGTGAACGGACTAACACACTAGACGGATAAAACAGCCTGATGAAAAAATCGCAATGTTTATTCGATGTGTAAATAACTGTAAATTCAGGACAAGTCAAAATCTTGCACAATAATGAAAAACAAGAACACTTTTGATGAATGAATGTAAGGATTACGTAACTGTATGACTTTTCAGATCACAGATACCATAAGCACTAAGTTTCAATCGAAGCTTAGAAATCCTAAATATTTACAACAAAAATGAAGAATTACTGAATGTCATTAAGCTCGTTGATGAGCACGAAGAAGTGAAGTTCTGTGAGAAGAACGTCTTTTAGATCATTACAGAAATGAGAGTATGGGAAGGAGTGGGAATCGGGGATGGGTTCGTGAAGATGTGTCTGCATGATATCGTCCACCACCGAACCCAATTGGGACTCGATCATGTCGAATGGTAGCTGGGGACATAAACTGCAGACGAAGCGGCTTACCACATCACGAATTCTGAAAACGGTACCGTTTTGGGTCAGTGTGCCAAAATCATGGTAAAACTACCATCATTTTTGAATCAATATACAAAATCTTTTTGGTAGTGTTACCATAATTTTGGAGATTTTATCGTAGTTTTGATAACTACCAAAATACCACAGCAATCGACATTCATTTTTTTTTATCTTAAGTCAACAAAATCCCATTTTATCTCGAGGCTAATTGAGCCTATCCCTTTCGCATTTTGTCAGCGGGATCTTAAAATTCGTCTCAAATTTCGTCTACCCGTTGTATATCCGAAGATATGTGCCCTCTCGATGTCTGCTTTTGCCCTATCAAAGACTATATATATAGTTTCGCGAGAGTAAGAAAGTGGTCATTTTGAAATGTACTAAATTAAGCAGGGAGTGATAATTAGCACTAAAATAGACAGAATAGACTGAGATATGGGGTTTTGTATTTGAGACGCATCTGTCTCTGACTGCATCGGAGCGTCGTTTCCATATCAACGATGATTAATTTTGAAGGTCGCTCCATTTATAGGCAAAAATGTAACTCGCACGCATATATTACACATTACACATCACATAGACTAGCTATAAATAATCAAATACTTTGTAAGGGCTTTGATAAAAGTAGTAAGTAAGAATTGCTTTAAATTTAGCACCATAAAACATAAAATTATAAAAGTTAAACTTCGCACAATTTTGCTCGCTACTTTTGTTAACAAGTAAAGAAAATCTAAAATATTTCGCTTTCTCCAAAGACTATAATCATTTAGGCTTTCATTTGGTAACATAATATGGGCCCGTGTCGGTTTGTAGGAGTTTTGTCTCCCTTGTAAGAGATCCCTCTTCTTCTCTTCCTTCGATTATATTTCTCCGACGACAACAACTGACTTTGGCTTATTGTAATTGTCGCTGAGATGTGCATATAACAGGATAGACTTGGACAGTTGTTATATCAGACAGGTATATTAATATTAATTGAGTGATAGGTCATTCGGAGGTCAGATTAAATCATAAAAGTGCATGACATATTGACAAGTAGGCTAATTTAAAGTGCATAACTAAACAAATTGTGAAAATTTAAATCTTACTTTTCAATAGTTTCTTCAGTGCATACTTCTTCTCCTGCAACGGCCTGCTCAACCTGACGAAGACAAGCTTCAGTTTCCAGACGACAGTCCATTTTCCTTAGTTTCTTCTGATGATCCGATGTGGCTGTCTGTCGCTCTTCACTTCTCGTCCTTCTATATGGTTAATCAGAAGTCTTGTCACACGTATATTGTTTCATTTCTAATTCGTTCGCCAATGGAATTTTGCCGATATTCATGCATGAATAGGAGAGATTCATGATTATTTTATTTTATGTGACAAAACGTTCCTCTCTACCTATCATCGTTGATGACGTCATCATGATTATGTTCATGCAAAGTGGGAAGCAGTGAGTTTGTGGGCGTAAAGCTGGCGGATAAATGAAGTCCATAGCCACCTGTCTGCAGGGCCTGTAATCCCTAATTACTTCTTTGTCCCTCATAAACAATCGGTGGAATATATTTTTCCGACTAAAAATTAATATATTTTCCCCTCTAAACTCCGTCTGAAGAAAGACATAAATAAACATACAGATTGGCAATAAACACTAATGCTATGTCTAAAAATGGGAATTTTGGGGGAAAACCATCTGCTAAAAGAATCGGGGGATTTCTTAGATCCGCTTTTGTCGCCTTTTTATCCTTGGATATTCTCATGCATTTGGCAAAGCGTGTCTTCCTCCCCCCTCAGGGCTCTTCTCTCGGGATGTGCAATGATAAGCGAGTCAAGGCGAGGCGAGTGTGTCTCCATATATGGATGTCTTTCTATTCTTCGGAATGTGCATTTCTGTGGCACAGATCCAGCTCAATGCTCAGTTTTGTCGTCCTCAGCTTCAATAAATTCGGGCCGCTTCATCTTTTCCCCTCCCCTCTCGCTTTCATTTCTCAAACGCACAAAGAATTCAATTAAAACATTGCCGAAGCGGGCCTCGCCCATATGTGGAGAGTACGGGGACATATAAAAATCCACCAACAGCCCAAAATGACTATATAACTGGCAGAGAACTAGATATGACTATGAGAAAAGAAGACACGAATGATGGGATATGCTTTATGCATTAATGAGTCCAAGTCAAGCGAACCCATCCTCCGCATAGTAATTCACACGGACTCTTTCCAGGCAAATCCCTCTATATCTGGGGCTATATTCTACATCCCAGCGAGCTACGTAGCAACGCGTAATCAATTTTCCTCTAAGCCACCTTGGTCTATGCTTCGCATTTCGCTAATTAGAAGTCACCTTCGTCATGAAAAATGCGATAATCCGAAATTGGCGTGAATCTTTACGATGACTTGGAGATCAAGGAATGGATGGGTTCTCTTTATTCTCTAAAATCCAAGACTTTAGTCAGATCTTCACAGGATGGAAGGGAAGGTATTACAATGTGAGAGAGAGAGAGTAAGAGTGAGCAGTTGGCATATCTCCTATCCTTTCTCTATCTGAGATCCCAGACATCCCCTCTATATCTGCCTATATCCCTTCAGATCACTTTCCTTCTCTCTCCCCTCTCCTTTCGCCCAGAAACATGTCAAAAGCCTCAACCGACCAGAAGACCCGTGCCTTTGTAACTGAATACCTTTTTTACAGTAAGCGAAATGAAGAAGTGCATCGAATTCTCTGTCGTCAAGTGTAAAATCCCCAGAAATGCTGAGCAAAAGCCCAAATTCCCTACATAAGATATGAGGAAAAGCGGGCCCAGATGGCAAATTTTATATCGGATCGAAAAAAACCACCTGCGGATTCGCGATGACCGAGACAAAATTGGAAGAGTTCAATGAAGAAGCGGTCTCGATTTGATGGTCTTCGGCAGAGGACAAAGATGATGCAGAAGAGTCCTAAATGGAAGTGTCTGAAGTTAAACTTCCGAAGTTCAAAATTCACTCCAAGAACTTCACGGAGTTAAATAAAGTTGCACACAATTCTAAAGAAGGCTAATAGGGGTTAGCTAACCACTGAAAATCCAAAATTAGAGAAACGAAACTCGAAGAAATAGCAGAAAGAAGATTGACACCGGAAGCGGCTTTGCACTAGGCCTTAGCTGGAATTTGAAATCTGTAGAGTCGCTGCAGTGTGGATGGAGGAAAGGCACTGAAATATGTGAGAAACAGACGCGCAAATTCTAGCAAAACTTAGGCACAAAATGTAAATGTTTAGTCATATACGTGACTCTCCAGCCTAAGTGAATCTTAGCCCAGCTTATTCGGGTCCGACTCTAAGACTGTGGCAAAAGCATTCACTTAGCCGGCGGGCCGCCTTATTTCACAGAAAACCCACTACAAACTCTCGCAAACCTCTCCGTTGCTAGATAATGGGTAGAGAATTCGCTGTAGAATGGGCTCCAGGTCGGATACGGACTCGCCTCGACTCAGTCTGATCAAACGATCCGAGAGAGTGTCCAGGGCGTGTGGGAGGGTGGTGCGGAAGCGGTCCGATATCCACGACACGAGACTTGACGAGGTCGGGGGCTGGGTCGGTGGGAGAATGATGGACGGCAGGGGTTGAGGTTCCGTCTGGTGGTCGATTGGGGATGAAGTACGGCTTCGATCGGGCAACAGGACGAGCCACAGCTGTGTGTAAGTAGTGGGGAAATGGGAGCGGAATGGGGATGGGAGTGAGGGGAAGGGAGAGCAGACAGACAGAGGGAAGAGGGTCTTTTGCTCTGTGAGAGGGGCTTTCTCGCCCCGCCCCCTTTTTGTCCCTCTTCGTTTTGCCCTCAGGCAGCAGAAGCAATGCAAAAAATGCGAGAGGGAAGAGATGCAAAGAGAGAACGCGGAAAGGAAAAATGCTCTCACAAATGAATCGATGTTGTGCATGTGTGTCGCATGAAAAGAAAAATGAATTGAGGGAAACGATGAAGTACAGCTCTGTCTCCCTCCCTGCCCCAAGACACCCCCAGATATTCGCTTCCGAATTCGGTCGAACCCTACCTTATCCATTTTTCTGCTTTGCTCAATTAGAAGTTCCTCAATTCGGTCCAGCTGCTCGGAATTTGTGTCGGCGTCAGAGTTTCTCCAGTTCTTCGAATTCAAATCTCCAAAAGCAGCCGCGAAACTCCGACGCACTTCCTCTTCAGCCTGACAAGATATCAGTGATTAAGACTTTCTTCATCATCAACCAAGATCTCACGGCATTTCTCATCATTCGGTTAATGAAATCACAATCTTCGTTTTCCTTTGAAGGATATTTAACCTTTACGAGCTCTGCGCCTTCATTATTGCACCACCCGTTTCTTCCGCTTAATTTCTCCTTGATTACAGTAATCTTTGCATCAGCACTTTTCTCGCTCTGAAAAACGTGCATGTGGGAGAAATTAATAAATATCATAGTATCATTCCATGCAGCTATTAACTGAGCGCGCAGTCATAATTAGGTGCATCCTATGCGCGCAATTTTTGTCGGATCTGGAAGATCTCTTTTTTATCCCTCTTTCTCCCTTTTGGACCCCTTCGCCTTATTAGTGAATGCATGCAAAGAGAGAAAGAGAGAGGGAATGGAAAGCATGCTCTTTCCATACATAGCCAATTCAGAGAGTTGAAATCGAGAAAAGTGAGAATGAAAACTTAAGAAAATATAATCAGTCTAAACTCAGCGAGCAAATTGCCGGGCGGTATTAGCCGGTATCTGCCAGTTTTTGCTTTGTTTTGCCGGACGGTAGCTCTCTTCATACCGCCCTATAAAACAGCGTATATCGATCGATATGGACCAATACCGCGCGGTAGTTTTTTTCACTGAGAATGAAATCTAAAATCATTTCACATCAAAAATTAAATAAATCACTTCAGTTAAATGAATGTCGAATGCTGCTTCAAACTTAGATTTGAAATTTAAAACTAGCCTGTTTAGCGATATCCTCAGTTTCTTTGGGAATTTCAGCATCTTGTGGTTGGATATGCGAATGTTCCTCCTCTCTTCTATGCTCCATTCCTACATTCAGATCTTCTAATTGCTCGATTATCGCAGCCTGTTCGTCATCTATGTCTTCTCCTGCTTCCTGCATCTTCTCCAGTCTTTCTCGCATCGCAGTTAGATTTCTGAAGATCAGCTTTATCAGCCTATCAAACTTATCAGTCTATAAATCTATCAGCTCTTATTCGGGTATAAAAAATCCTCCCCATTCATTTATCCTTGTCTAATAGCATTAATCTCTTCCCTGATAAGGTGAATTTACGTCAAACTACGCGCGCTGCGCATAATGTTGCAATTGTACGATGATGACGCTATAGCGTTTCTAACATGAATCTAAGCTTTGTTCGAATGGCCTAAAATAGCTATCATTAAGATGCAATCATAACGGCAATTAAGCCCCCAAATGCTTACTCTAGATCAGGGAAACGATTCTGATGAGCCCATTTAGTAATTATATTGCACAGACGGTTATTTAGATAATTACGTGACTAAGAATGCTATTAATATGAAATAAACTGACTCCAAATTTCGCTTTGCGTTGATTAAAGTATATTCGAGGTCGATTGGTGGGACGTGGAGATCCAAAGAGTCTTCCGCATCATCCGGAGGGGGTACAGTAGGCAAGGGAGGTGGAACGTCTTCTGAATTTTTTATTTCTTTTAAATATAAAAATAGAAGTACCCCTACCATCACCTTTAGGAGAATCCTGGGGTTTCCCATTGGTTTCCTTGTCATTTTCCTGAGTTTCCTTCCCAAATTTGGAAACTTCTCTCATAATTCTAGTCTGTTCTTCTTGTAATGCTGCGTTTGCAGAGGCAAGAACTTCCTAAAATTAAAATGATTTTAAAAAATTGAATTAAATTTGAATGTCAATGAATCTTTACATTATAAAATTATTTCTAAACCCAATACCTGAGATTTATCTCCTTCTTCAAGTATCTTTCGGATTTCTTGAATCCTCTTCTTTCTCTCCTCCATCGCAGCTAACTTCTCACGAATTACCCGGTTCACTTCAGATTGTCTAAAATTAAATAACTTAAGATCTAAACGCAGAGCTCAGATATATGAAATCCCTCTAATCCGATCGATAAAGCTCAGGGATAAAGGAAGGAGAGATATTACAAAGCCCCTAAGCCCCTACCTCTCTCTTTCGATCCGAACATTCTCACGTATTTGCTGTCGCTTTTTCTCTTTGTCTTCTTCATCCAAACTCGGTTTTTCCTCGGATTTGTTATCCTTCGAATTTTCCAACGGAGGAATTCTGTCCGTATCAGAGATCAATTTCTCAGCCTCATTGATCGCGGCAATTCTCTGAGATTCAATTAGCATAAATTATAGTAATTTTAGGCGATTTATATCAATCACATAATGACTTTTTAGAAAAATATCAATTTTCATAAATCTTAAAATAGAATTTCCTAAATCATACGCTTTTCTCATCCTCAGGAGTCAATTGTATTCCAATTCTCAGGGCTTCCTTTCTCAGATCTTCCAATTGACGCTGTTTCTTTTTCGTCATCTCCTTTTCATGAGCCACTAAATTTGTGATCTTCAACTTTAATCGAAATTTATAAATTACATTTATCAATCCTCTCATTCAATTCCTCCCTGGTTTTCTTAGCCTTGGCGTCCAAATCTGAGGCCTTTTGTTTTCGCACTTCCATCATCGTGGCTTTCTAAATTTAAACTTAAAAAAGTAAAAATGAGTTTAAATCACCTTTTTCTTGTGAAGCTGCAGTTTCTCCACTAGTTTTTCATTTAGCGTGCTCGCAGCTACTGCCTAAATAATGAATCATAGATTTAAAATCACATTAATTAATTTATTTAATTACCTGTTCCGCGACATTTTTGAACTCCAACAATGTAGCTTTTAGCTCTTCGATATCTGAAATGAAAAATGATAATTTAATTAAATTAGTGATAAGAATGATAACATAGCAATTTTAGTGATATAGTCGATGAACGATCACTCTTAATAAAGCAGAAAGGACGTGTTTCTTTCTTTCCCTCTTTTGAGCCTCGAAATGCGCGCATAGGTGATAATTGTTCATTTGGCGAATTTCTCTATCTTTTTCGTTCCTTCACCAAATCAACGGCATTTTCGCTATAAAAGCTTTTGAATTATTGTTTTTTATCGATATTGATAAAAATTAATTGGCTAATTAGCACAAAAGTGAGAAGAAAGGAACAAAAATCCACAGAAAAAGTCGTCAAATCGAGGGGGATCTGTGGCGCACAAAAGGGAGAAAAAGAAACGCATCCCTTTTACTTCATTCCAAGTTATCGTTCATCGACAATAACATGAGAATTATATGCAATCACTGATAAAAATACCCTTATCAAGCTCAGCTTGCTGGGCCTGTTGGTCGGGAGATGCATTCTGGAGGAACTCCTTTTCTTCGTGGTCTTCAGCTTCACGTTTCTTA
>LIAE01006509.1:4558-48559 GCA_002287525.1 Diploscapter pachys | reverse complement strand
TCATTCGATAACCGCTTTCTAAGTCCACCACGATGTGAACTGGGCTTAAAACTTAGAAAATCTCGTTTAAAACCTAGAAAAAAATGAACCTCATTCCCTCATTTTCTTCTTCGGAATTGTTGCTTTTGATCTTATGCTGGAGAGCTACTCTCCGGTGAAAGCTATTCAGAAAATCTCGGAAAAATTCCTCATCTGAGGGAGCCTAAAATTAAAATTGGAAAGAAAGGCTTAAAAAAAAATTCCTACCTTATAGCTGTCCACAAATAACTCGTAATCCGGGTGTTTCTTGTACAGATATTCGAACATTCCATGTAGGGTCCTTTCAGCTAAATGAAAATTCTGATTTTTCTAAATAAAATATTTCCTTACAATTCGCTCCATCATGAATGTAGACGATGCGATTCCATCCTTTGTATTTGATATAGTCGATAATCAACTGGTCCACTGGCGGTCTGACTGAAAATGTCATAGGGGACTTTGAGGCTGCTCCAAGTCGGACGTGCGATAGTTCCCAATCGATTAGTGGTACCTGGATACCATTTTTGATAACTATGCCGAGTAAATAACCATTTTACCTTCATGGTATCAGCAATCGATTGGTAGACGGCAAAATTATGTATGTGGGTGCCAGCCAGCATAACCATGAAGCCCAGCTTCATTTCATCACAAATGATTCGATTCAAATTCCAAGTTTGGGTCTCTTTGTCCATTTGGGGCAATTCTCGGGTACCAAGTAAAACGTCGAAGTCGACGTCATTTCGCGAATTGAAGGTAAATTCAGCCAGTCTGAGCATCTAAAAATAGAAATTTTAGAGATCATATAAAATGACCGACCAATTGAAACAAAATAGATGGAATGGAATATTCATTCGCAAGATTTATCAGTATTTTTCGCCGCATACTTTTAGAAATTTCGTTGAATAACGAATTAATTTGACGACGCTTGAAAATACTTAGTGCACATTTTGCATGTTCGAATTTGTGCGTCACTTATTTTGTCTCATACAATCGGTCTTTGACAGTGCAAATTTTCGTGACGAGACCTCCAAATTTGAAGAAGCAGTAGCGTTGTCAACTTCCGACACATCGATAAAGGCTCCTGAAAACAACGCTTTTCTCGCCCTTTTATGGACATCATTTTTATGCAAATTTGCAGCACATAAACCAATTCCCCTCCACCTTCTCAAAACTTATTTTTACTATCATAAATTTTCTCTTGCCACCTTACACTAAAATTCGAATACTCGCGACTTACGTAGAGGCACTTTCTTTGCAGCTTTAACCAATAAAATTACATAGAAAAATAATAGGATAACAGTAATTTTCATGACTTTAATTATAGACAAAAATTGAAATAAATAAGGAGAAATATTGCATCAACATTGAAGAGCCATAGCGTAGTTTGTTGATATATGTTGAAAGACCTAAAAAATAAAAGATGAAAGTAGGTAGGGTGGACCTGCCAAAAGCAATTTGAGAATTGCATAGAGGGAAGAGCTTAGGAGAGAGAAAATGGGGTGGAGGGAAAAGGCTTCCGAAGATGTGCTGAAGATGCACAACGAGCATGAAGGATTACAATTACTTCTTCTTAGGTAGGAAAAGGAAAGAACCTATTTCCCCGTTGACCAACACCAAAATGAAATGTAATGGAAAGAGGACACTCTTGGGAATGAAATAGTCTATGAGTGAATTTGAAGATCCGCATTGTTAAAATAAAACATATTTTATATTTGAAGTGCATAAATCAAAATTGTATGCAAAGTATGAATGGAAAGATGCAAACTAATAAAGCGACATGCATTGTGTATGAGCTACGAGATACCATAAAACCTCTAATAGAATTTCGGGGGTTTCTAATTTCAATACCCCTCAGGAAGAGGGTCAATTAGAAGGGGGCTTCAAATGGGAGGGGCCTCAATTAGAGGGTTTACGTTAACTTCTGTTGGACAGGTCATTTGGTACCAAGAATTATCTATCCTTCTATTTTGCAGAAAAGCGTTTTATGCTAATTTCGCTCTGAAAATCAAACTATAGAGTTCCTTTCTCTTTCTTTTAGTCTATCCGCTAGGCGATTTGAGTCAGCTGTCGACAGGGACAGGGCTCTAGGGCTTTGTCTCGAAGGTAACATCTCAAATCTCTTCATCCCTCTTTATCTCCATTGATTCCTTTGCAAATCCACCCATCAATCCTATCTTTTCTGTCAATGTCCCACTGACCATCGGGCACTCTACAACTACCTTATCATCAGCTGATAACATCGATTCGATCACTAATAAGATAGTTTACTGATAAGCGCTGAAAATTGCTTTTATTTACTGATAACTCTGATAATGACCACGACTACGAGACTATCCCTGAATCCCAACGACGCTGATGACTCTGATTCATCCGACGATAGCGCTTCATCTCCAGTCCGACGACTTCCGAAACGATCCGCTACTGTATCCCCCAGCGAGAGACATCATTCGTTCAGAACGAGACATCCTCCACGGTAAATCTAGCTATGGCTACCTTGAAGATCGACTTATTTGGAATGTTCGCAACTTTGCGAGAAACCACCTAAGTTTCTGGGGTGATGTAAAAATCCTTTCTTTTTCATATAGTCTCTTAAGTTTAGAAGCTACAAGTTTGTGTATTTATTTTACATTCCGTTATAGTATCTGGGACTAAATATTTCAGACGGAGGTCCGACTTCAATTTGGACGACAACATCGAGAGGGAGAGGAGAAGGGAAAGAAGGCGGTCGATGGTCAGAGCTTCGAGGGAGAGAAGTGAGAGCAGACGGCGTCAAAGGCTTAGGAAAACAAATTCCGAGCCGAATGTTGATGATTCTACTCAGGTTTTATTCATTTATTATAGAAAAAAGTTGATCTTCACCAATTTAGATTGACCTGGAAACTTTGCAAGCTCTCATGCAACAACTACCGAAATTCGCTGCCGTTGCTCAGGTTTTATCTTCTAAACATATGCAAATCTGGAGATTTTGTAACATGGGAAATAGTGCAGGCTAGATTAAAGTGAGGGGGATGCTAGTGATTGTTATCCAATATTTCATATGATGCTACGACTTTTTCAGCTTGTCCAAAGGTTTTTAAGATAGCAAATTTAGATGGAATATGATTCTGGCGGCGAAGATATGATAACAACTGAAATTGAGGAATTGAAGGATGCCGCTAAATCGATTCAATCCTTACAGAGGGTTTTCAAACTGCCTTCGCAGTCAACTGATCGGGGAGGTTTTAAAAAAATTTGATATTTTCAAAGAAAGATTTGTAGTGTTTTCCGACGCCGACGATCTCTCTTTGGTAACGGAATCCCGAAGTACGGATGGAGGCAGAGTCAGTGGAATTTGCACGAAGTTGAGTGGGAATCATCCCCGAGGCGTTATGCAGTTTATTCCTTCCATTCGGTAAATTTTCCATTCAGAAATTTATATAAATTGACTCTTAAGAGACGATCAAACCTTCTCCTCCACAATGAGCAGATTATCTTCTTTATCCCGAAAATCTTCATCCGAAGTCTTTAACGGTAGAAGCGAGTTGTCGTTGCCTCCAGAAGACAAAATGACCCCGACAATGAGGTTACTGTAGACGAATTACTGTCGAATTGCGTCGTTGGGGTTCAGAAGACGCGGCGCCGTATACGGTGGCTCTACGACGATGTTGGATGGCTCCGACTCTTTCACAGCAGGCATGAATCGGTTTTCGAAGCTTCTGCAAAGTCTCAGATCACGGCAGAATTCTCCAGAACAACAGCCCAGTATTTCTTGGTTCGAACAAATACGATCCCTATATAATGCATCAGCTTACTACTAGCACCAATTTATCTAAATAATCAAATTAAATCTATGTAGTGCAGAGGAAAGAAAAAATTTGATTAATTATATAGGAGGTTGAGAAAAAGCTAGACTTACTTACTTATTTTGTAATTTAGGAACCCCTACTATTCGGAATCCGCGAACGAAGAGTGCAGAATGGAAGATTCGCTTCTGGAAGCGGACATCTTGCTCTGGAAAAAGCGTTCCAGAGCCAGTTTGCGAAGGCACATCAGCGTTAGAAATCTGGCTGTTCGAGAACTTTATGACACAGAAAAATCCTTCGTGGAAAATCTGGAATTTCTCGTATCGGCAAGTTTTTTTCTTCGAAATTTCATAAGTTCCTGAAAATTTCAGAAATACATGCGACCCCTCAGGCAACCATTAGAATGCACTATCATAGAGGCTGGATTGGTCGACAAGATCTTCTATAAGATTCCAGAAATTCTTGCGCATCATCAGGTTTTACATATGAAATAGAACTTTCTGAAGCATGAGATTTTGCAGGTATTATTGGCAGCGCTAAATTCCCGAGTCGAAACTTGGCACAAGGATTCTCTTATTGGAGATGTTTTGCTTTCTCATGTATGGGAAATTTTCAGAGTTCGTGAAGATTACGATTTTTTCAGTTCTCCAAACAGTCCATGATTGAAACCTATATTTCTTTCGTGGAGAACTTCAAAAACGCGAAATGTGCCATCGCTCAGGCCAGGAATAAGCCTTCATTCGAGAAATACTACAATGTATGAGATTTATTCGCGAAGACCAGCTTAAAATTCGATATAAGATGATAAAAATACTAGTGCTTTTGAAACTTATGAAATTTCATTCGCTTTGTATCGCATTAATTGGATTTAAAAAAAAAAAAATCTTAATTTTCAGAGATGTTGCCGCGATCACTCGAATAAGCTAGACCTGGACGCTCTTCTCATATCGCCCATTCAAAGAATCCCGAGATATGAGCTTCTTGTAAAGCAACTTCTGAAACATACACCGGCAGAGCATGCTGATCGGGAGAGATTGTTGTGTGTGCAGCGACACATTCATAAGCTTGCGGTAATTGATTAAACATTTAAATGCTTAATTAGCCTAATCGTGAGCTAATAGGTTGCAATTAACCAACACAAGGATGCGAATGAGCAAATGGAACAGAGGCTGAGAGAGATTGAAGCGATTGTTGATGGACTGGATGATGTAAGAGTTCAAGTGAAGTCTTGTGTAACATCATATTTAAATTTAGCTGGTAACAACAGGAAGAACTCTACTACGATACGATATGGTCACTATTAAAGGCAGAGACGAAGTCAGGAAGCAAAGATGCATGTTCATGCTGTCAGATCAAGTGGGGTTTAACTAAGTTCATATTTTGAAATTATAATTTCCAGCTGGTTCTGACTAGTGTCAGAAGAAAGCAGAATAATAAATCTGGAAAATTCATCACCCCTTCGGCAGATTTTCTGGAGAGCAATCGATTTAAACTATTGATAAAGATATCGTTAGATGATGTAGAAATTGCTAGAGGTAAGAAAGTATACATCCAAATTTAAGCAATGAGGTTCAGATACATTATCAATTCTGAAAGACACGGAAAGTAGCCTGGAAGTTATTAAAGAGGACGATAAAGTCGTAAAGAAAATGATTCAACTCGTCAAACTGCTCAAGGATAATCGAGAGGTTTTTTTTTTTTAATTATTTTAATTTCTAAAATTTAAACTCTAGAAACTCTCCGGAGTTCTTGAAGAAATCGACATTGAAAATGCGATGAAAATGAGACGAATTAGTGAGCGATTGAATAACGATGCGGAATTAGCCACTGTACACTTGAGTGTGATCACCGAGTAAGGGGATTTCATGTATCTTATTTTTATAAAAAGAGAATTCATATATCCGGATATGTGTCAAATTCAAATTCTTAAGATATGGCATAGAGACTGTCGCATTTGAATTCACGAATGCCGAAAGAAGATCACAATGGGAGGCTACATTCAAGGATACCAAAACTGCTCTGATAAATCAGCAATTGACTTCTCCCGTATGTCAATTGAAATCTATCGTCGCTCATCAAACTCGACCGGGACTTCAGGTATTAGAGATTAACAAAATATATATATACTTGAAAATATCATAATTTAGATTTGCACTGCGGTAATTGTACCCGGAAAACGCCAAGATAGCGCTCCGTTCGTGTGGATCTGCGCCAGTGATAAATATAGTGGACAAGTAATAATTTGCCATTTTTATTATAAAAAATATGAAAACTAATCAAACCCAAACGATAAATATAGAGTAAACTGTTCTAAAATATCTAAATGAAATATCTTCACTGAGAATTATCGCACTAAACTTATTAATGGTCTACAAATTTGTATTAGGTCGCAGTAATTTCCCTGGAAAATGTTGATCCTTCGATCGAAAGCTGTTCGGCGATTGGCAATGCTGCTGTCACCGCTACTTGCGCCGTGCCACCGCCTACGTAAGTAAAGAACCAATGATTTATTCGATATATAAAAATTCTAGAAAAAGCAAGAAGAAGAGATCTTCGGCGCCTGAGGACTCCAGAAGAAAGGGCGGAGCCTTGACTGAATTGAACAGTAGTGGAGACACCTCAGCTTCTTCAGCAGATGAGAGCTCTGGAGGCCAAACTACCGTATGGATAGGGAACGAGGATGGAGAGTAGGAATATACTGCATTTAGAAATTAGCATAAATCGGTCATTTGTAGTTGTAGCTTCTTTGAAAGGAATAGCACGTAGAAGAGATTCTCTATTCAATGCTATTTCGTTAGAGATGATTACTTTTAAAAATTTCCCTAAAATTAATATAAAGCTAAATTTTAGCGTCTACATTGTAAATTCGACGGATAGAATTCGTGCTAGAGGCAGGGAGAAAGTGGTTCGATTGAACGAAGTACAGCTTTTCTTGAAATGACTTTAATTTAACTTCCAATCCTAGGCTGTAACCGCTATGTGCTACTTCAATAATTCCGTATTCTTAGCGACTGCAGGGTTAAAGGACATTAATCTATTAAGATTCAATGCTTTGCCGGGTAAGTACGAAAACTTTGGAATTTTCTAGAAGCTACTAAAAGCTGTGTTATATGTTATAACTTTTCAGATAGATTCTGGGACCTGGATAATCCAGTGCCTGTATCCCATAATTGCAAGGCTCCTATATCTGCCATCATTCAGGTTTTTAAAAGTTCTAATGTTTGAAGAAAAAAGATTAAATCTTATTAGGTCGGAAGGCGATTATTGGTGGCCTCGGGGAATTCAATTCATACGACATATCCCGACGAGATCCGATGGCAAGACTCTGCTGAAGTTCTGCCGACAGCAAACTCGATTTCTGTGATATGTTCTGCCGGAGCTGTTCTATTTATTTCTGGAAGACGGTGAAATTAGCATAATTCGAGCTTATTCTAATTTTCTATTTTAGATCTCCCATAATTTATGTAATCGACGCCTTTACTTTAACGATCATAAATCACTTCAGTATCGCCGCTATAGTCAGGACTCAATTAGCTGGTCATTGTAGCTTTTAATCTCACGCAAATATTCTAATTTTTAGGAAAAGAAGATATTCTGAGAGAGCACAAAATGGGCAGTCTTCGTGTGTCGTGCATAACATCTGCAAAATCTAATCTCTGGATCGGAACCTCAGCCGGTTTTGTCCTGTCCACTCCGGTCTATGCCGCGAAACAACAGCCTAATCCGCCTTTGACAGGTAAAAATCGATAGATTCGAGGAGTACAATAGTTTGCAGTATGCGAAATTGGACATAGTGGACCGTGTCGAGTGCTGCTGCCAATTAGTGTTGCTTTGACGAAGAAGCAAAAGCGAATGTCTTTAACTGTGCCTCCTCAACAGGGAACTCAGGTATTTAGAAGGGATTCGATATATCTGGATCTAATAATTACTATATTTTTTAGTTGTTGATCGCGAGTTGTGGGGACGGATTAGATGAAAAAGGTGATACTTCAAACAAGGACACGAGCACGGACGCAGTGAATCATATCATCTTCTGGAGATGCACTTAATTGATCAATTAAATAGCCAACTATTTATTAGTTAATTACGATAATTATACTCAATTATATGAACCAATTAGTCTGAATTATATAAATGGATTTAACTATTATTACTTAGCGAGAGTATTTTCATCTAAGTCGAGCATTTTGATAGCGTTTCCCCAAAGCATGTCGTTTTTGTCCTGCTCTGTCAAGGCACTGTATTCTTCCACTACTTTTCCAACCTAAATATTACAATTTTGAATTTAAACTAACATTTTAACATTTTACCTCTAACTCTCCCAAGGGAAATGGATAATCGGTGCCTAATACTATCTTGTCCTGAATCACAACTTTGCCTAACAAGGAATGTAAACAGTGTGTACAAAGCATTTGTCTCAAAAGTAGTAAGAAAGTCAATTTGAAAATGCTGTTAAAGACAATCATGTTGAAAAATGCTGAAGATCTCGAATAACCCCGAATTTTCTCCTGTTGCTGCAACCAATAATGCATTTTAGACACTCTACAATGTACGCTAATTTTCCAATGTACAGTGAAATAAACAATCAACATTTCGAGGTTAAAGTGCGGAGTTATTTGAGACCTTTGGCGTTTTCAAGCATGATTATCCAGATCAGCATGCCCCAATTTGCTTTCATACCCATTCTGAGCAGGATCCGTTGTAAACACACCGTGTTACTTTCCTTATAAGTTTATGGACTTTAAACTCGCCTTTCCGAAGGTATCAGCCACCAGCCCTATAGCCTGTGGGTTATGCGCCAAAGAGTCGACCCACAAATTCTTCTGTAGAAGTTCCGGCGCAACTTTGCATTCTGTAGCGCATAAGTCTGGTCTGACCTAAGTTAAATTTTGAAAAATCGATAGGGATTGATTTGTTTCAGACTTTATATCCATGATTTACTCTTCCAGCGATACTTGGATAGGCACCTCCACCATGTGCGAAGCAGAGCTTTAACTTAGGGAACTCAACCAGAAGGTTCCCCATCAACGCACTGCATATGGCCTGGGCAGTTTCCGAGGGCATGCCTAGATTTTTATAAGTCTAGAATTTATAGTTACTGTATTTTTTAACTCTTACCGACAAGCCAAGGCATCCAGTGCTTGTTCAGTCGGCCGCTCCAAGAGTCCATGTCCCAAGGATGAACAAATAAAAGGGCTCCAAGTTTTTCGCACTCCTGGATTACGGTATTTTTTTAGTACTAATTAGTAGAGGTAGTAAACAAAAGTGAATAAAACATGTGATTAAAAAGTGATGAATATCAAACATCAAGTTTTGCTAACTATTTTTAACGATGATATTTTTAAGATTTTTTCGCTAGTTTACCTTATAAAGAGGCCAGAAATCCCTATGGTCGAGACTTTTTTCCCCGACGTGAGAGCCAATTTCGAAACCCTTCATGCCCAGGGCAACGCATCGTCGGACCTCCTAAATGTTTTTCAAATATTTGGACAACTCTAAATTTATGCCAAGCTACGTCGTGTTTCTATAAAGTCATATAATAAACTTGATTAAATTGTGCAGCCATAATGAAGTAGTCACCCCAAAATCCTTTATTTTTTCCATCTAGGATAAATCCAAATCCAAACCGAGGTCATTCATCTTTCATCCTTGGCGCGCATTGACAGATGATAAGATGGGTATAAAAAAACTCGGTGGATAAGCTTTTCCATGGCCTCTCTTCACAGAGTTCAGCACATTCTTTCCCCTTTCGCATATTTCCTTCCCCTTTTGGGACTCTCTTTCTATTTTCTCTGCCCTTTCTCTCCCATTTCCATGTGCTATCTCTCGGCCACGCCCCTTTTCCCCCTAAGGCCGCTTCACTTTTCACAAAGCTCTTCTTCTTAGTCCTCGTCTGCTGCTTCGTTTTCCTAAGCTAGAGACGAATCAATTTTAGTCCCATCTCGTTTCGAGAGAGGATATTTTACATTTCACATATCATCGCACTGTCCTGATCTTTTACGGCAGAAAATTCTCTTTCTCTCCATTTTTATCTAGCTATTCCTTTTTCTTGCTAGAAATAGTGCAAAAAATGGTGGTGGAAAGATTTTTCCGCCACTAAATGACAGATTTGGTGGATATAGTATTCTATAATCCTTAATAGTCAATCAAATTACAGTAATCCGAGGTAAGATCCGATGAACCTACTTCAATTGTTACTATTGCTCTCCACGCTCATGATAATTTGCTCAGGACGGTATCAAAACCAAGACAGCGAACTACAGTCATTCAAATTTGCTTGCAGAAAAGCGGTGTATCGAAGGAACTCGCGCCATTTACGAAGGTTAAGTCGGCACTACGATTGGGAAGTGGATGAGCATGGAGCTTTACGACCGATTATTAATTCGACTAAGGTTCGAACTCAGAGAAATGCTCGAGTTCAAACTTAATGTTCAGGTGGAAAGATCGACGAAACATTGCGCTAATGAGACAGAGATACTCGATAAAATTAAAACTGGATATAACCGCGATAAAATACCTGGAGGAAAGGTTGGAATTTGTTTTTAGGCTCAAAAAACTCCTTTAACTTTTAGGTCTCAGTAACCGTCGAGGTTTGGGTTCAGGAGATCACTACCATATCCGATATCACTAGTGATTTTACGGTATTTTTCACTTGAATATAGTTTTAAAGTTTGTATTTTTAGTTGGACATCTACATATCCGAACAATGGCTCGATCCCGCGCTGGAATATGCGTATATGAATCCATGCAAGTATAATATGTCTTTGAAGTCCAAGATCCTCGAGAAATTATGGACGCCCAATTCGTAAGTATCTCACAAATTTAGGCATAAATTAATGATAGAAATGCTGATCTTCATCTACCCGTAAACTTTACTCAGCTATAATGATGAATCTTTTTAAGGTGAAGAAATGTACAAATGTGAATGGGCTAAAACGATTTAATTTCATAATTAGGCCCAAAAATTAAGCATTAAAAAGTTGATCTTAAATCTTTTTTTGAGATTTCACTAAAATTTGAAGAAAAGGTTTCGTGTCAAAAATCAAGTGAATTTTCTATGATTTTCAATCCCTAAATTATGCACTAAAAACTGATCTTCACGCTTTTTAGGTGTTTCATCAACTCGAAGACCGCAGTGATTCACAAGAGTCCGTTTCTCAACATCTTCCTCATGATTTATGCAAACGGAACAGGACTGGTTTCGAATTTTTTACGACTAAAGTGAGCCTTTTTCAAAAAGTCTGTCTTTCACGATAAAAATGAGCATTCACAACAAATTCGATACTTTGTTATATTTTTACGCCTAAAATGAAAATCCTATTTTAAAAATGTCGAAAGTTTTCGTCTTTACGTGAAGGATATGGACTGCTGAAATCTCGTTGCTAGCCATTATCCAATGGGTTTCTTCTTCAAAAATGAGCCTTTTTCATATGCTCTTTGTTGCTGCACGACTGGAGAAATGACGTTTTAAAGGATAGACTTCGTAAGAAGTCGGAGAATTGCCCAAAATAATTAGTCTTTTCGAGTCAACCGCTAATTTCCCCTAGTCTAAAAGCTGATTTTCACGTAATTCTATCTCTAGGCTAATTCTTCTCTATAGAATTCTAATGAGACAGTCCCTTTTCCTATATTAGAAGATAGAGGTCAAAAACCGGCTGACAGAAATAATTTTACCCAAGCACAACATCTGTATTCTGTGATTTGTGCGAATTTCCATATTGGGGACAAAGGCTTTCTTTTTCTCTGATCGCCCTTTAAAATGCAGACTATTCCTCAGCATTTCGGGCACTTATTTGATTTCCGAAAGACGTTAAAGTGGGCGTGGCATTTCACGTGCTCTGCAGAGCTTCTTCTTCCTCATTTCCATTTTTGGAAAAGTTCTCTCTAAATTGGCGGTGAGGCAGAATCTATTGCGAATGGAACATATTTCACTCTCGACTCGTATTTGCGTGAGGGCGATAGTGTAAAAAGCGAAGCATTTTAGTCTATATTGATGAGAAGCTTAAACCCCCAGGGGCAGACAGAGATATATGGCTGATTTGGAAATGATGCCAGTCACATAAGCAAAAAATTCTCAAAGTAAAAAGTATAAGCAAAAATTTCAGTTTGGACGAATTACCGTCTGAAACTGCAAGGGCCCTGTCGAATGGATTTGCAAAAGTAAGCCACAAAACTTTGGTCTTTCAAAAAAATCACCTCCCCGAAAGACAATTCCGTCGTAACTTTGTAATTTATGAGCGGCTCAGACAAAACAAAAGAATGTATTGTAGTAAAGAAGAGAAAGAAGAAACAAGGAAAACTCATAAATCATTCCGACTGAAATAAGAATGTTTCCTTAAAAGGAAAAAAAGAATAATATTGCAGATTCCCATTTGACAATGTGACATGCACGCTGGTGTTTGAGTCTTTCAAGTAAGTCCTAAGTACTTCCTTATTGATAATGAATTTTTTTTGATATTAGAAAATCTTGCAACTTTTTCTTAGCTTGGCGAAATAGCGTGCTAAATTGTGTAGAGTGAAATGCTGCCATTTTGCACACTGAATTTTCAAGTTTTCTGTAGTTGTATCATTTTCAAACTTTTCTAAATCAAGGTACACTTTAGCTATAATACGGACGAGGTGGAAATGGATTGGAGCGCGATAGGGGTCGATAAAATGCAGAAAAAGATCGAATTGGCCGATTATGTACTAACTAACATATCTAATAAACGAACTGTTGAGGTTTGAGATATAAAAAAAAATCATTTTTAATTCATTAAATTTAGCCCTATCCAGCCGGCAACTGGCACGAGCTGAGTATGGACTTTCATTTTCGACGAAAAGCCGGATGGTACATTCTACAGGCCTATCTACCGACGTATCTAACAATTTGTATATGTGAGTATTTCCCGATTACTAATGAAAGTATTTAGGCATAACTAATGAGGTATTTTAGCAGATTTTGTCATTTTACTTCTACTTTAATTACCTATTTGCTCTAAGTTCTCAGATTTAAGCGCCTAAAGTATTAGCGCACTAAAGAGGACACTCTCGCATTGATTTCAGGCCCATTTCCGAGATCCCTCTGCATATTTCATGGGCCCTGCTTTATCCTCCAGCTTTTCTATCTTCGTATTTTCAATGAGCCTCACCCCCAAAAATGGAAGTAGATTTAGTTGGAAATTGATGATTTTCTGCCTGTGAAAATAATTGTGTAAATTATTTTTCCGCAGAAGGAAATAAGCCAAATTTGTTGTGCAAAAGTGAGTTATTTATTAGAGAAGAAGAAGAAGAAAAAGAAAGAAGTTAGCCGATTTTCGTCTCTAACTCTTTTCTTAGTCTCTATTTTTTGAGAACATGAAAATTGCAAGGCACGTCTTCGATTTTGGAGAAGGAAAACGAGAGAGTTGAAAATCTGAAGAGAGGGAAGAGAAAAATAGACTCAACTCGTCGGCTGCGATAGTTTTCTGTTTTAGAAATGAATAAGTGCGGATTTTATTCCGAGTTTTTTTCCCAGAGATGCATGAAAATCTAAGAGGAAAGCAGGAAAACTTAGAGAAATCTCAGATTTAAAAAAG
This sequence comes from Diploscapter pachys, assembly GCA_002287525.1. NCBI lineage: Eukaryota > Metazoa > Nematoda > Chromadorea > Rhabditida > Rhabditidae > Diploscapter > Diploscapter pachys. Next base: position 35,202 of record LIAE01006509.1, on the reverse strand, counting down.
AAAGCATATTTTTAGGATAACTAATAAAAGAGTGAATGCATGATAGGCCGTGTATGTATTGTAGAGGTGGGGCGTGCGCATAAGTGCATAAGCTAAAGAATCGTAACTAGTTTAGAGCCTACAAAGGCGTTTATTGCCCAATTACATAGTGAATAGGCCTAGGGGATAGCAGAGGAGTAAGGTTATAGTTGGGTGATGTGCCAGAGCTTTGTCTGAACAGAGCCGAGGCGTGTGTTATAAAAAGGTGCAATGAGGAAGTGATCGATGGTTAGGAATGATAGATTATGGGAAAAGAGGAGAGCCATGAATGAACAGGCTAAGGTGTTGTCATGAATAAGATGACTAATTGAAAGAGGAGCAAGGGAAGAGGGAATAATCTAACGTGGCGCAATGTTAGAAAATCAATAGGGGGCAAATACCCATTTTGTAAAAGTAATACGATAAAAGTTTATTAAAAAAAACAAAACTAGCGCATTTAAATATATTGTGGCATTTTATTAGGTATTTATCGTACTACTTCTTATCAATTGTCTAATTTCAGCTTGGATATCATTTGCACTGGGAGCCAAAGCCATTCCTGCAAGAACTATGTTGGGAGTTAACTCTTTACTGGCGATGACATTCCAGTTCGGAAATATCATTCGAAATTTGCCCAGAGTCAGCTACGTTAAAGCTATTGGTAAGATATTTCAAATATCCCTGGGTTTAAAAAAAAAACAAAAAAGGGAATCTTTAGACGTCTGGATGCTATCCTGCATGACATTCGTCTTTTGCTCCTTACTCGAATTGGCTTGGATCGGGGATTTGTCGAGAGAAGATGAACATCCACCAGGTTAAAATATTTTTCCTTTCGAAAAATTAATTATGCTACTTTTTAGAACAAGCAACGCCCCCAACCGCAAACTCTGTATCGCATTCTAATTTGAAACCGACTTCTTCGGTACCCACAGCGAATAGTACTCCGAACTTGTTTCATAGGTAAGATTTTAGAAATTAGTAAGAGTAAGATGTAATTGAATACCAAGCTTTCTTACTACTTTTATTAACGAGCAGTAACATTTTCCGAGTTAAAAAACTATGACGTGATTTTTCGTGAGTGCTTCGTATTCATGGTGCTATTGAATATTCTCCTCGTTTGCTGCCTTCATTCTTTCATTCAGGAATCATTCATTTGTCAAACTGAAAGACTAGAAAAATCTCCCTTTCGAAATAACGAATTAACCCTCGGAAGCGCGGAATTTCAAATTACATTTTCTTAGGCGAAAAAAACAATTCGGGAATTTTTAAGCGACTAAACGTGAATTATTCAAGCCATATCTGGTATCAAATCAAAAATCAATTAAATCAGGGATAAATTTAGGTTCTAGAAAGAATAATATAACATTTTCTGATATCAAAATAAAATTAGCTAAATCTAAGTTTCAGGAAGAACAAAACTCAATCTGAGGAGGAAGCAGCTTTGTTAACGTCAATCAGAGAGAACGACTACGGCTATATTCCGCCTGGATTCGGATTGAATGGAAGTATCGCTAATGTTATGTCTAGATTTACAGCGAGGTGAGTAAATTTAATGAAAAATTTCTTAGGGTTGAGTGATTAGGAGTTAGGAGCTGATCTTCCTAGTTAATGGTAGGATAATCTCAAAAATGAGTGATAAAGTTTGATTTTGATTGGAGAAAAGGTTTATCTTCATATTTGCTGATAAAGATTCGCTTAAATGAGTGATAGAGCACAGGTTTCAAATTAGAAAAGTTGGTCTTCACTAGGAAATGCTATTTTCTAGATGCTCGTGTGAGCCCTTAGACACTGCAGTGAATATGACTGCATCCGATGGATACGACCCATTGCCTTCCTCGAATGAAAACACTCACAATCACTCTACACACTCATCTTACGCTGCAATTCAAGTCCAACAACAACAAGCCAAAAAAGAAAGGGAATACATCAGCAGGTGGTTGTTTAAATTGGTGAAACTAGCTCAAGTATATGTTTTCGGGAAATTAAAAGTAGTGAATCTTTTACTGGTGCAATATTTTTATCAAATGATCAGAACAATACTCATTCAAATTTTAATCTTCCAAAAATATACTTTTACCTTAGAATTTGCCGTAGAAATTTAGCATAAATTTAAATTGCTTATGAAAGTGAATATTTCAGAAAGGCCTATAGAGAGCAGCTATCCAAGAGAATCGACATGTTATCAGTGATATTGTTTCCATTTCTATTCAGGTTTGATTTTTACACTTAATATATTTCGAAGAAAAGCTGATCTTCAGTATATTCAACATAATCTATTGGTGGTATTATCTAGCTGTGGCAAGCAATGCTTCTGATGAACCGTTGAAAGAAGAATCAAATTAAAATTTTTAACCTAAATATTTCACTTTCTAACCTAAAATGCAGGTATTTTCACTTTTTCTCTTTCTAAATACGGGTATTTCTAACTACCGACCACAATTTCGATACCTCTCTTAAGATAGTCAATTTCCAAATCTAGATCTAGCACTGCCTTAATAATTTGTGATCTTAGAAATAATATATTTTCCAAAACAACGCAAAATTGTTCTTTCTATAAAGTTATGCTCAAAATTATAAGTTCAAATCACTTATAGAGTCTAATAAATTGTTTAAATTTAAATAAATTAAAACTACCTCCACAGCCCTTCTTATATCGTTCATGGGGAGAGTGCCTAGTGGAATTAGCCTATCCGGATGACTTTTACAGATCGAAAATAGGTCGTCATTCACAAATCTCGCTATTTCCTCCGTGTGCTCTGACTTGGCCTAAATTTATGATGTTGAGTAAAACTAAGAAAAAAATGAGTCATAGTTAAATTATAGTGTGATAATGAAAATTATTAACGAGGTTAGATTCATTGCTATTTTACAAACTTCTAATTCTGTCCTACTGTAGCCCAAAAGTCACGTCATTCACGTGTATTTCTGCACGTGGTTGTGCGTATTTTATTATTCGTCGTCGATTTTTTCTTCGCCGCGCGATTCCAAATTCAGTTATGGCATTTCCCAGAGGCAAACTCGGTTGGGGAAAACAATCAAAAAGGGAAGCGAATTTTGAAGGGCTAAAGCACGAATTTTTAAAAGTCAGCTATTTCCAGGCAAAAAGAAATTTTAAATAATTACTGACTGCATAATTGAACATGACGGGTACGGTACTGATGCATTGGACTTGGACACAAGCTTTGTCCATTTCTTGGATCCTCGTTGCAGTGTCGAAACAATTTGGTTCTACTACTCTAAAGCAGACTAGTTTCTAAGTTACTTAGCTTCAATTTACCTAAACAATTTCCCATCCTTAATCATATGGGTTGATCCATCCTCTTTATGATCTAATCTAACAAAACCGCCATATCCAAACTTCTAAACAAGCAGTTTTTGATGATTTCATGAGATTTTTCCTACCTTTTCGAAATCTGGAATTTCTCTCGGCAGTACATGCGCGTGCACGTCGATTTTTCGCCTCTGACTTCCTGCAATTTTTCAAATTTCATCTCGAAGGGAAAACTTAGCCAATTCCATCGGAAAGATGTGTGAACTTTGTCGAAAATTTATAAATAACTTTTCTATTTCTACGAGAAAATGAACCAAGTTGTTGTCGGTCAAATCATATAAGGAAATTGGATTTCGTAAAAAGAAGATTCGAGATATATGAAATCTTAAATCTTGGATATCCGGAAAAATATTACCTGGTACGAATTCGCAAATCTTAGGCATAGTTCAATAGTTTTTTCCGAAAAAATAACCACTGATATGTCAAGAAGAAGAGTGAATTCTGCCATTTCTCCTAATGCATTTTCTCTTTCCCAGGTCATAGACAATCGATAGCATTGATTCTTATCAAAGGAAAAATAAAGAAAAATACGAAAATTCCGAGGAATTACATGTGATTTTGAAAAATTGCATAATAAACAAAAATGAATGAAGACTTTAAATATCCCACTGGGATTCGGATATCCATGCCGACTTTTGACGTCATAACTCTGCTGCTCGCAATCTTTCTTCTTCCTGACATTTGCTCGATTTTCTCCACGTGCTTTCTTTCTAAATTGCCCAACTTTCCTGTGTTCAGCTTGAAAGTTCTCTATTTATTTTAGACTCATTCTTTTCGAATTTCAAACTATAAAATGAATGAAGATTGGTCTGTCTTTCGGTTCAAAAATTCAATATCAGCATTCATTCCTTATCAATTAGTTTTATTCCTATTTAAGTCACATTTCTAGATCATTCGATTACAATTTTATTAGTCTTAGCTTCAAATATAATGATGTGTTTTCTAAAAGTCACTTGTTTGCTAAAAATGTTGACTGATCACTAAATCTGTCCAGTTCAAAAGTTTAAAACATCTATATTTCTCTGAATTCACTGAATTTCGTTGAAATTGATAGAAGAGTAAATGTTTTTCTTTACTTAGTACTATCATTCTCGCATTCTCGTTCTCTGTTGTCTTTCTTCTCCTCTCCTCATTTCTTATATTATCTGAATTGTCGGTTCTAGACTGTTCCATAAGATTTATAGTCACGTGACATTTGGACTAATCATTATGTTATTCTGTCAAATTGTCAGATTGTCAGCCCTCCCCCTTTTTATCAGTTAACAAAATTGCATCATATCAGTGAAAGATAGCGGAAGATTGATTTGATCATTCCATTTATGGCAATCAGAGAAAAGTTATCATTTATCAGTAGTTATGATATAACCTCATCACTGCAGAATTTGCATCATCGTGTTGATCTTTTCTCTACTGAATTTTATCCTTCAAGGCTTCGATAATTTCAATTTAAGTTTAAAGAAATTCTGGAAGTTGACATCTGCTTTTTATCTCAAGAAAACTTATTTTCTCACGACTAATAAAGATTATCTTTCCATCTCTTTTCTCTTCTATCCAAAACTAAATGCCCAAATATGCAAGATAATGGAGAAAGGGGTCATATAACAGGCTTATCACGTGAGGATAAAGGTGATTGAGAGAAAGTAGGGGAGTGAGAACGAATCTTTGAAGATCTTATTTTCTCTTATTTATGTCCACAACTCAGAGATCGTTCATTCCAATATTATTCTTTCTGAAAAATGCTTGTTTTCGACTTTTTCTCTACGCTTCATAAACTTTTGGATACTTGCACTTTTTCGTAGAAATTTACATATCCTTGAATCAAAAAAGTACAAATCCTCTCATTTCCCTCGAATCCTCGCCTATAAAATGCATGTTTGTGACCAACTCTTTGAAAATCTGATCAAAATTCAAGAAAGTTTAGCTCATTGTAAGCCTCACTTGTTTTAAATTTCACTCAATATTAGCAAAAAATTACGTAGAACTGAATGAGATTTGTAAATAGGTGAGGTTTAAACTGAGTGACTTACAATGAGAAAACATGTGGAATTTAGTTAACCATGCTCTCCTCTGCGCGCTCTCGCCTGCCCCGTGCTGCCCAACAAGCTCTGGCAAGTCAGGAAATCTTCGACCGGGAGAAAAAATACGGCTGTCACAACTACAAACCGCTGCCTGTCGCTCTAACCAAGGGAAAGGGTAAGTATTAGCAAAAATTCCTGAAAGCCTTAATTTCCCTCTTTTAGGCGTGTTTGTCTGGGACGTGGAGGGCAAGAAGTACTATGATTTCTTGGCTGCGTATTCAGGTAGGTAAAATTGGCAATTTATGAATTTTCTGATGATTTGAGCTATACTTAGCTGAATCACGCATGAAAGAATGTCTACCTCGTCATGTCATATACAAATTGCCGTAAAATAGCAATATTTAAAGAAAAGTATGCAATTCTTCAGCTGTGAATCAAGGCCACTGCCATCCGAAGCTGATCGAAGTGATGAAGCAGCAGGCGGAAAGACTGACTCTGACTTCTCGGGCCTTCTACAATGACGTTTTGGGAGAGTTCGAGGAGTATATCACAGACCTTTTCAAATACGACAAGGTTCTGCCTATGAATACAGGTGTGGATTATCTAATATCTAACAATCTGAAAATTATAACATACAAGACTGATATATCGATGAAAAGTTATAATACATTTTCCTATCCTGACTTTAGTCAATTCCTATGGCTTCGTTGTCTTGTAACTTTCGATAGCATGAATATCATGGTCTCAAACTAAATGCAATTTATGAGAACTGTATAGTTTTATAGGTGAAATCTATTCCCTCTCTTCTTTCATCTTTCTAGCTTCCTCTCTTATTTTCCCTTTCAAAGTAGAGAAAGAAAGACCATGTTCATTAGATCATGCGGCATTGCATAGATTAGCTTGTTGTAAAATTCTTAACTTTAATCCTGTAAAATAGTTGAATCTTCAGGAGTGGAAGCTTGCGAATCAGCGGTGAAATTGGCCAGGCGATGGGCCTACGATGTGAAGGGCGTCAAGGACAACGAGGCTAAGGTTGGACTTCACCTAGATTTTCTGATTTGGAAGTATCGTCACAAATAAATGCCGTCAAATTTCTGTTCGAAAATGAATATGATAATATTCCAAGATTACCCTTACAATTAGATTTTTACCTAAGTTAAAAATTGCAGGTCGTGTTTGCGAATGAAAATTTCTGGGGCCGATCTATCGCCGCTATCTCAGCTTCGACCGATCCAGATTCCTACAGTCGATTTGGCCCATTTGTTCCTGGATTCGTCAAAATTCCATACAACAATCTGCAAGCTGTGGAAGTAGGATTTTTGTAAATACGCAAAAAAAAAAAATTGAAGGCCTATTATAGCTCTCGCCCTCTTTTTTTCTTTTCCCCTACTATTTCTCAGAAAAAAGAGTAGAAACTACAGTGAGCCTAATTTGAATCTTGTAGAACGCCGTCTCTGACCCAACTGTTGCTGCTTTTATGGTCGAACCAATCCAAGGAGAAGCGGGCGTTGTCGTTCCGGATGCGGGTTATTTGAAGGTGACTTTCTACTTTTTTTTTATTTATAAGACCCCCATATCTCCTATTTTAGGGTGTCTCTGAAATCTGCAAGAAGCATAATGTTTTGTTTATCACTGACGAAGTACAAACTGGTCTTGGACGCACGGGAAAGTAAGATTGAACATTTTTGCAAAAATTAAAAAAAAAAAAAATCATATTACCTCTAGGCTGTTGGCGCACTATCACGAGAGCATCCGGCCAGATATGGTCGTGTTGGGCAAGGCTCTGTCTGGAGGAATGTATCCGGTATATTATTTTTACTTACATTGGACATGCTGAATACCTTGCCTGAAAATAAATAAAATTCAGTTCCATTTATTTAAAGATTAAAAATTGAGCTTTATCTATGACACTCAACATGTTCGATACTTTTTAGCGAAGAGCATCTACATATTTTATTTATCAGAACTTTCAAATCGAATAATAATTGAATTTTTCTATAATATTTTAAGAAGAGTTATTTGTTTCAGGTATCAGCAGTACTATGCGACGACCAGATCATGATGAACATCAAGCCTGGTCAGCACGGATCGACTTACGGAGGCAATCCCCTGGCTGCTAAATTGGCTGTCACTGCGCTGGAGATTCTCCAAGAGGAAAGACTTGTCGAGAACAGCGCTAAAATGGGCGATCTTCTAATGGCTAAACTGAGACAGGTACATATTTCATAGATAATATAGCTATAAATCTGAGTTAAAATAACCATAATTTATGACATATCTTGAGGCAGGTATCTAATCTAATTTAGAACGAATTTCGACTTAAATCGGAGTTTATAAAAGTAACGAATTTTTATTCAGTTGCCCAAAGATATCGCGAGCACCGTTAGAGGAAAGGGACTCTTCTGTGCGATTGTCATTGATAAGAGTAAGGAGATAATCTGATAAAGATAAAAAAAGGATATATGAAACCTTTGTAGAATTCGACGCCTGGGAAGTGTGCCTGCGGTTGAAAGAGAACGGCTTGCTGGCGAAGAACACGCACGGTGACATCATTCGATTCGCCCCGCCCCTTTGCATCAACAAACAACAGGTGGGCGGAGTTTATCAATTATCGACTTTTTGATAACTTTGAAGAATAGCACAATCGTATATATTTATATTAAAAACATAGGCACTACCAAAGAAGGATCATCTCTTTTAAGCATGACATTATTTTGCTTGTAATGATATTTGTAGTTACTTTTCAAATTGTCGATTTGCTCTAAATTTGCCACTTAACAGCTTAATGAAATAGAGTACAAAGTTAGGAGGGTTAGGAAAACTTTTCCTTTCTCTATTGATTTTATAGGTTGTACATTTCAAATTTTATCTAAAAACTAATATTACGATATTTTTAATTTAGGTGGAAGAAGCAGCAGACATTATCGTACGGACAATTGAAGAAGTGGCAAGTGAGAAGAAATAAGTTTATGATCTGAAAAAAAAACGGAAAATAGTGTCTGTATCCATTCAGTCTCGCTACTGTGTACGCATTTTAAACCAATCTTCAAAAACTCAATAAATTTATTTAAATCAGAGATTTTCGAGAAGTTTCTGGCGCTTTTCTTTTTCTAGCATGATAGTCTTCTTCAAGTTTGAGAGATATTTGCTAGTCGGGGATAGGTTTGGTTCTTCTGGGATGCCACTTGATGAAGATGACGTTGAGCCTTCTTCTGTAGTTGATATGCTGTCTTCTGAATCCCTCGATGTCGAGGATCCAGAATCCAACGTCGAATTTGACGATGATGGAGAGCTGCTTATTTCTTGTCGTTTCTTCAAAATCTCATTTTTCTTCGTGTTTAATTCGACTTCAGCGATTTCTCTCTGGATTCTTCTAAACTGAGCTTCCTTGGATTTAATTAGTCCGTCTAGTTGTCGAATTCGTTCTAATCTCGGATAAATATTGTGTCCTAATTTCGAGTCTAAATTTTCAGCCTCAGGAAGATCCGCTTGAATTAATTCTTGATCCTTAGGTGTAGAAGGTCCTAAATTTGTGAATAAAGAACGCATGAAATCTCCCAGAATCTTACTTGGATCTTCAATTTCGTGAATGACCCCCTTATTTACAACCGATCTTCGTGCATTTATTGCCTTCTCGACAGCATTTTGCATAACTCCTTCCAGACCTTTTAGCTCAACCACAATTTCTTCAGTGTTAGTGCCGATAGACTGGTATTCCAATGTAATAGCCTCTTCCTCTAACTCTATTGGGTCAGTCTAAGATAGAAAATTTGGTATAAAATGAAACTTTCTAAAATCATACCTGAATATTCTGATTCAAAACTATTGTAGGCTCTTTCATTTCAGTTTGCATTTCCGATTCAGACACCTGGGCCTTCATTATTTCGGGCACCATTTTCATCATCTTCAAAGTAACAGTGAATAACAGGATTTGTTCTGGGTTTCCCTCAAGGAAAAGCACAGTGATGCCTCTCAAATAGGCCTAAAATAGTAGTAATATATAGTAAAAATAATAAATTCGGGAAGATTACGTCTTCTTTCGCCTCCAATTGCAGTCTACCTTGATATCTATTCTTTGATGAGTTTAATTCGAGCCTCAGATCGAATATTACGTATTCTAATAATGCAAAATTATCGACTTGGATATGATATCCTATAGGCAGATCTGAAAAAGAGCAAAATTATAAGAATAAATTTTAAAAAACCATACCACCCTCTGAAAATTCGCCTAATAAAGTCCAATCTTCATCTTCTTCAAATTGACGAAAGAATATTCTAATTTCTTCTTGGAACTTAGAGTGAATAGCCTCTAAAATCAACGCAAGGCAGTGCATTTTGAGGTAAATACTGACTAAGGGTCAGTTTCCTTTCTTCTGAATAAAGCAAGGACTGTCACCAAGGCAACCACATGATGCAATTCTAGGCTCATTCTGCAAATAGAACAAATAAACACTACCCACGATGGAGATCAACTTTATGGTTGATCAATCGACGGACTTCGCGTGGACCAAAATTTTCAACTTATTTTGATAACCCCACATGCCGCTATACGTATCCTGACAGTTTCAATAGATGTGGTTGAAAATTGCAAATTTCTACTATAGCCTTTCCTAGACAAACCGTCTTCAAAAGCGTATTTTTGCATGAAAAATCGGTCCTACCATTTCAAAGGTAACCTAATATTATCCTCCTTAGCAGTAAATTGCCCAAAATTAAGTGACTAGCTAATTTATTCATTAATGGGTGCAACAATAATTAATTCCAACCACTTGGCGGTTCAGCTTTCGTCTGCCAATGTCTGTCAATAGCACTTTCTCCCTCCTTCTATCAATTAAATAGCGCTTCTCTTGTCTAATAGTCAGGTCAATTTGGCTTATCTCCCAATAGCATTTTTGATCTAATTGCAACCATATTATTTCATTCTCTAAATCTCTCAAATTCAACTCTATTTCTCAGTTTCTTCTCGCGGCACTTATTTGTGTTGTCTTTAGCGATACTTCGCGAGAGAGAAGACAGGCAAATTACTGATATTCCAATAGATAAGAACGCGTTTCAAAGGAATTGAGGAAAGAATTGCCTCAATATAAAGAGACGTACCGCATTTCATGCATAGAATCAACACAACGCACAAGGTTATTGGGGCTGAATCGATTGAAACTAAAGCTAAATACGGATTTTTTCTTAAAAATTCGTACCTGTCTAAGTTGTTGAAAAGAAACAATTTCCATGGCTAGCGAAAGATTCTATTTGTCTATTTAACTTATCCATCCTAATTCGTGATAAAATCTTTAATTTCCTATAACTTTGAGGTAAATTGGATTTTACATATCGCATCTGATTCGGAAAAGATATGAATCTCGATTTAAACTTGTCGCGACTAATTGTGTCTTTCCAAATCGAATTTGATGCAATTCAATTAGACGTTTACAACGACGAAACTACGGTAAACCCTCGAGAGAAGTTCATCTTTATTTGCACGAAAGTACAGAAACGCTATATGCAAATATCACAAATTTCAAGAAAATACGATGCGAAAATGACTATTAAATACATAGGACAAGTGAAATATGCAACCTGAATAATGGGAATTAAGATCAATTGAAAACTCTGAATACAAGAGATATGCGGCGATTCTTAGGTTCAGTAAAATAATATGTGAAATTTCCAAAAGTAGTCACGTTTGACAATTTTTCTCCACGCTATTTTTTAAATTGCCATAAGTTGTGTCTGAGAAAATGTTAAAAATAAATAATTCGGATTACTGTAACTTTATAGTTGACAATTATAGATGCTCTGAGCGAAGAGTTGCTGCACGGAAAGCGATGAATTCATGACAGCTCCGGTCGTTTTCTTTAACTTGGCACGTTTGTTCTGGAATTACATGGATTAGCAAATTAGATAGCATCTCTATATAAAGAATTCAGCAAGTGGTTCTAGATTTTGGCAGATTATGACGTAGAGAAGAAATTCCTATTTGCAAAATTCAAATGGTGAAAGAAAAGATTGTCATCTCTATTTTCAAAGCAAATGTATTTTTTCAAGCGCAGTAAGGGCCAATTCGCTCTAATTCATCACCCAACTGTCAGCGTTCCTTTGGAAATTTTGCTGTTCTTTTTAGCAGAAAAAGCGCGAAATTTCAAATATTTCTAATACAGTAATCAGAGATGATCATAGACAAAGTAAAGTTATGAAATTTTCGCATTTCATACAGGTACGATTTTGTATATCTATGAGCATCCCCACAGTAGTCTAATTTTCCCATGCCATTTCCTTTTCTTTGACCAAATATCAAATACGGTAATTATCTGACAAGTTATCGATATGCGCTTGAAGATGTAAATGCTTATTAGGGCAAGGTCAGAAACGCTGCCGATAAAGGCAAAGGGAGAAAATGAAAGAAGAAGGTTCGCATATCAAATCTTGTAATCTCACATGTAGCGGATAATTAGTGAGAAGGGGAGAAGAAAGAAGGAAGAAGATATATGAAATCTTATGTTGGATATAGGAAATCCTCTAGTTTTTTATTTATAAAATTTTTTAGATAAGTCAAATCGCGATAAATAGCCCTACCTGAAAGAATATCTTTATCTGAGACTCATTTAATCCCAGTTCATGAGCCAACTCCTGTCTGCGCTTCTCGGTCAGATATCGGTTCTCCAAGAACTCTTTTCGCATTCTCTCCAACTGACTAGGGGTGAACGCGGTTCTCGGCCGTTTTTCGTTATCCGAACTCATCCTCGCGGTGGCTTCCCTTTTTCGGGGTTTCCTGCATCTGGGTCCTAAAAATGAAATGCTGATTAAGATGTACTTAATAAAATTATTTAGTAGAGCTCGGCTATTTAGAAGCAGCGAGACCACGAGACACGAGACATAGACGAAGTAGTATAGGGCTAGGGTAGAGTATGGGGGAATGATAGGCTTTCTTTTTCCACACTATTTCTCGATGTCTCGTGTCTCACGGTTCCCAAGTTGCCGCAGAACTCAACATATTCAATTTTCATCACTTAATAATGGTCAATTTATTCGAATTTTTCTTACGACATTATTAATTGCCTAATTAAGAATATCATGATCAACAATTGAATTGGGAACTCTTTAAATTTTCCTTATTCACTCCGAATACATCATTTCCTTATGGAAATATAACAATTTCAAAATAGTAAAACGATATTTTCTAATCTAAATTTGGATTTCTCAGACTACTGTAACTCTTTTTCATGATTCGAAGAGCCCTCGCTTTCGCTCACATTTCAGTACTAATCTGGAGCTATAAATCGGCACATTTGTCGATTCGATTTTAACGATTTTTCGCCTGGCGCCATTTTGCAGTAGGAAAGACCATGAAAATGACTGCCAATAAATGCAAGGAAGGGAACGGATTACACTAATTTGATGTGTCTGAAAATGCCCTACGATAGAAATTGAATATACCTGCTGAGGGTCGGTCTGAATATCTGGTGCAGTAGACCCAGGCCGGTAAAATTGACCGATTTTCGAGAAGTAGCGGGGACGAAGATGAACTTCCTGAAATTAAACTCACAATCATTTTGTTTCGAGGTTAAATTTTAATCACACGTTAAAATATTATTGGATCTTCACATTTATAAGCTGAAAGTTAATAGTTTATGATTCCGATATACCTGAGGGCAGACTTGGGTTTGACGGGGATGAAAAACTTTCGCAATTCAGGGAAACGGATGAAGGACTTGGAAATGATGATGTCGCACTACTGTTTGAAGATACGGGAGTAATATCTTTATAGGAGCATTCCTAAATAAAATTTTAGATATGCAATTTCGAAAATTCTTTGGATAATATAATAAAGTAAAAAAAAAACGAAGACAGCTAAATTATGGAGAAATAGTCGTTGACCAAAGGCATTACTATCCTACGAATTTAAAACTATATATTAATGTTTGATATTTTAAATGGAAATTAAATCTTTGATATCCGAACCTTGTTCCCGAAATTGGGGTCCAAAATAGATTCGATGCTGAATTTGAGCGTTGTTGCGTGCATCGTCTGCAAACTCAGTGATGTCTAATAGGAAACGTGAAAAAAACCGAGACTAAATTAAGTTCGAAGAGTCGAATAAAATGAGAATGAGTTTAAGGATAAACATGAAACATGGCGATTAGAGAGCACAAGACCCGGCAAATGACGGCATGTCTTGCTAATTTGTGAACGAACACCGTAATGATCCGTTCTCTATCATTCTCTTTTTCTATGAAGGCCCCGCCTCCTTCAGTACTCTCTCTACTTCTTACACTTACGGGTAGCCAATCAGAGTTAGCAAATTAGTCACGCCCTCTTAATTTGTCGGCTAGAATAATAATGAGTAACTAATTAATTGACTTAAATATGGTAATTAAAATGAAAATATTAAATTCAAGGAATTTAGATGAGCATAATGAAAACATACATCTTATAAATGCGAACAATCATGGTTCGGCTATTTAGATTGTCATAGATTCAGATAAATCTTCGATCAATTGAAATAATTATGAATAATAATAGGACTTAGGATATTTCATGAAATCTAAATGCGGATTGAAATTCGATTCGCAAATCTTTTAAATTCAATCGCTAGATTCGCCCGCTATTTGGAATTGGAATTATCGTCATAGACTCAGATTACATTCTTCAGATAGAAAGTGAGGAAGCGTTTTATGAGGCAAAGTGGAAAAATACAAATGTGAAGTGAAACGGAACAAGACTTGAAGAAAGAGGGAAAGACAGGGGCCGGCAAGGGCGCTGCTGATTGCGATCTCCCAAATATGGAAAAACGAGGCAAGGGGAAAAGGATGAAATGAGGCAAATTATGCCGAAACAACGTACCAACACATGCAAGCTAAATTAGCAGGTGGCCGCAAATCCAGAATTCCAATTACATAAAATCTGGAAAAAAACATGGATTTAGAAATACTCATCACATTTGAAGCCGCAATAATTTAAGAAAGCAAAATATATATATATATAAATTTTACAAGTTTTCAAGTTAAGGATATTCCATGATTTATCATATATCCGTAAATTTTAATTTATCGCATAACTACTATTGTAAGGTCAATTCCAAATATAGTAAATCTGGGAAAATGAACGTCTCATCCTTTATCATACAAAATTCTGAATGTCTGGGTATATCATATATATTTCAAATTCATTCTTACTTAAATAACATTTGACTGTGTAGTCCAAGATACAATAATCTGAATAAGTGATCTTCAAATGGGGAATTGTTCAAGTATAAAGTCTATGAATCTGTGAAAAATGAATGTCCTATGCTTTATCATGTGTGGATCTGGATATCATATATCCACACACACACACACACATATTCACTAATCCATCTTCGATATTGCTATTCCCCGTGGCATTTACGGTCATTTAATGAGGGGCTGTCAGTTAGCAGAGGCGAGCAGAGTTACGCAATTCGATGAAGAATGAGACTGTGGAAAACCAAACAAGGTCGAGAAAGAAAATCAGCATAAACATGACAAGTCGTTGTAAATCATGTAAGGATTTATTCTAATTGATAAAAATGGTCAGACTTTTTAACCACGGCGAAAAATGCAAAATTCTTCAGGTTTTTTCGGCTCTTACAGTTATTAATCCTAAATCATGGTGAATTTTACGGAAAAAATCTTTATTTTATCTTAAAGGATCAGAATGAAGCTGATCTTCATCAATTTAAGCCCTCTTAGCGATCTCTATAGCTGTTTTGCATCCGAGTTGTATCACATTCTTGAAGGCATCATGCATTGGAGACTAAATTAGAATAATAAAACCACAGTAATCCAACAGTTTACATTAGCATCATGTTGTTCCTCTCCTATCTTCAAATGATGCAATTCGGCGTCGCGCATTTTCGATAGTTCCTTCAGCAAATCCTTATGTTTTTCGGGGTCGTCTTTCAGAAGCTCTGAAAAATCTATTTTAAAAAATTACAAGCTTTAATAAAACCTTTGATTTGATTATTATAATGCTCTCCAACCACCTGTTCAACAGCAGCCGTGCAAGCCATTGCGCCTTGTTTCCCAAGAAGTGCACTTCCGACACCTTAAAAATGCAATTTTTCAAAAATCCCGCAAAATTCAATACCCAATGCATAAGCAGCCATACTAAATGGTGCAGTAAACCAAGAAATGCGAGTATTATGTTTAGCTGCCAGTCGTTCTACAGTATCCAAGTGTTGTTTCTCTTCATTCCACATTTGTTGAATCATTGTTTCGGCTGGAGAGTCTAATTTAAATTATGAAGGTCAGTTCTTTCTTAAATGAAAATCATCAAACTTTTAAGCACAGCCATTTGCCCCTTGTAGATTTGATTCGCGGCGAGTTCCCCAACATGATCCACCCGTAAAATACTGTCGATCAAGGCCTTTTGACTTGCTGATTTATAAACAATTCTTTGCATGCCTCTTAAAAATATAGCATTTATTAATTTTGCTCAAGTTTTAGATTGCAATATATCTTGAGACCGATACTTTCGGATTCATTTAAATTAAAATATTTTCAGAAGTAATAAGAAGAAAATTCTTTTATTAGAGATTCAACATTATGTCCATTTTCCCAAGTCTTTACAGAAAAAATTGCCTTTGATATGTAAAAAACAAGTAAAATAAAAATCAACAACTCTCATAAATTATGTGATCACAGAACTTGAACTTCATCATCATAAATCCATGAATAAATAGAATTTTAATATTCAGACTAGACTGATAAAGATAAAAATCAATAAATCAATTGATAGAAATAAATTTGATACACAAATAGACAGCTTGGTAATAACCATACAACAAGACGGTAAAATAGCATTGAAAAATAAAAGTGGTTTTTATAACCTACCATATGCTATTTCATTTGCCATCATGTTGCCTTGTTATTCTAAATTGTCAAATAAATGCTAAAACCCTAGTGATAAGTGACTCCATCATGACTGTGACCGTGTGCGGAATGATCGTGACTGTGTTCATGCCCGCGTTCATTACTATGCTCATGAGAATGTCCGTGATCGTGAGAATGGGAGTGATGTTCCTGGACTTGTTGTCCTGAAATTATAGTTCTCCTCCTAAAGTATAAAAACAGGATACATATCTCCCAAATGTAATTTTCTTAGTAAAAATTTAAAAATAGAACCTGAGAAGATAATATTATCTTCTATATATGTTATAGTTCATACCATATCTCTGTTAATCATAAAAATAAGATAGCTAAAATTCAACATACCGTAATTGTAATGACTCATCTGCTGCTGCTGCTGATACGCCTGTGCCTGCTGATAAGGGGTCTGATAAGTCTGAGCTGTCTGATTGTACTGATAAGCAGGTGGTTGAGTGGGCGGGGCGTAACTCGGAGCCGAATACTGATATGGACTGCTGCTGTAGGAGGTGGAGTGGGAATGGCCGTGATCTGGAAAGCAAACCATCAAGTTTTTTCTCTTCAGATAATAATCATGATATAAAGTGACGAGCAAGTTCTGCATCATCACCACATTTTGGTATGATGCTGGTTCACCCACGTGTGGTGTACCAGCCCTACTGAAATGTTATGCACATAGTATGATCAATATATCATGAATATCTGCCAAGTTTTAGCCCGATTCGATCACTTCTATGAAAGTTATGAATTTTTGAAAAAAAATTGACAGGTTTCAAAAAATTCCACAGGTCCATGTGATTAAGGTACGGAAATAAATTCTCATTTGATGCTCAGTGGATGTACCTTTTATATACCGAAAATATTATTTCATGAAAAGATGTGTATAAAATTTGATAGTTTGACTGAAAAATCGTCAATTTTCCATCCACCTCTAGCCTTGAAGGAAAATTTCTTCAATAAACAAATAAATTGGTAAAAGATTCCATGATTATTTTCATAGTAAACGTGCAGAAATTTAACTTGCGAACCTTTCTCCAGTAAAATTATAACGGTGGTACAAAACTTGCTCGCCACTGTATATTCTTCAAAAATTTTAATAAAAGAAAGCTTTGAACTGTAAAAAGGAGGCTATATAAAATATGAATTCTAAAAATATGCTAATTTAAAAAAACCATTTTTTTGAAAAAAATACTTATCTTTACCAGAATGAGCATCATGAGAATCATGAGAATGTCCATGTACTTCTCCACCGCTGCAATCTCCCGTTTCATGGCTGTGTCCGTGTGCGGTGACTGCAGACTGTCTGCTCGAAGCCACGTCCCCATTGCTTGTGCTGAATTCGTGCGTCTGCTGCCACGTTGCGTCTTTCACGATCTAAAAAATATCAGTAAGTAATTCATTCCGACGTGATTTATCAAAAATCAGTAAGGTCCGGAAATCTTGCAACCTCGCAACTTGTGAGATAGCATGTAAAAGTGAGGAGCGCTGCCTCTACCTTTCTCCATTCTATCCTAACCCTGCATACTATTTCGCTAAGTTGCGAAGTTGTGAGACTTCTGAATACCCGGATTTTCAAGAATTAGTAAATTTCCTATAGACGAATTTAAACAGGTTTTCCAAAATTACAGGAAAAAGCAAATTTTTACCTGGACAGTCAGAATGTGTATGAAATTGGACATTTTCTCGGTGACCCGCGTCAAAACCGCCTGTTCGTCTGCGTCTCTTCTCACTCTCACATCGACTGTACCTACCTGAAAACCAATATATCAATGAAAATGGAAAAAAAATCAATAGACTAATAGAAAACTAACCACTTTGAGAAAATCTAACTTCCACAATTTGAGCACTTTCAACTCCAATACGCCCTCGATCGTAGAGGCTTCGGAGACGTGTCTGAAAAATAACAAAAATTAAAAACCTAAGCTTTGTCTAATATAAAAAATGAATAATTAAAATTTGATTGGCACAATTTTATTTTCAATTGGAAAAAGGCAATATTCTATTGTTTACCTCCGGACTACTTAATGAAAACGAAACATATTGTATTTTGAACGCCTGAATGAATGATAATATCACAGATGTACAAGTGCACATTATTTGACGACACTTCTAATGGAAAAGATAGAAAATAGTCGTAAGATAATATACGTGTGTGCCCGCAAAATGATGCTTTATTCAAATGTTCAATATTCGATATTTCTCATTTTCATCGTAGTCGAACGCTACAATATTCGTGCAATTTTCGAGAACTAAATTCTTGCCTACTAATATTAAAAAAAAAAAAACTAAAAACTAAATTAAATAATTTACCGATCAATCGCATTAATTTCGTGTTGGGGCACGGTTTGAAGAAGAATCATTCCAGTATAGACGGAAAGGGGCCACATTGTTGAAAAGACTGCTACGGAGAGAAAAAGACAACACACTGGGTCCGCCCAGGAGAAGGCGTGCCTAAAAATTTCATTTTTAAAGCATCCTTAGAAATATGAATTTCTCTACAAATACCAAAGTTAAAATAAAATACCTGAAATGTTCACAAAGCACGAGCAAGAAACTCGTCGTCATGGCGAGCAAAACCATCGAGTTGATTTTTGGCAGAAGCAGTCGCGAGAGGCCTGGAACGACCCAGCATATCGCTTCCGAAATATCAGCCGCGTGAGCCTGAAGATTAAAAACAAATTTAACAAAGTCCCTCAAGTCTATCTTCCGATAATCCAAAATAGTCACATTTTTGAGCATTAATGGTTTCATCAAACGAACCTAGCAAACTCAACTCCGAATTTGTAACTTTCAAAATAGACTATTACAGAATACATTTTAAACAAATTAAAATAATACCTGCAGACTAGAATTGCTCGCCGAAGAAAGGACGTATTGGAAGGGCTGATTTTTCAAAGAGTACGCAGAAACCAAGAGTGCTATCGAGCAGGCCACCGCACCGACGTAGTATGGCCAACTTCCTGAAAAAAACATAAACTTTTCTAGAAAATAAACGAGAAAAACTTCAAATTTATTTAAAAAAAAAAAAGCTAATTTTTTCAAAAATAAGTAATTGGTTTTTTTTTAAAATAAAAATTACAAGTGTTCTCACCGATTTGTTCGATGTCGTGTTCATGCGCGGCGGCAGCGTCGTGAGCTCCGTGGTGGCCGGGCGAGAGCAGATGCTCGAACGACTCCTTCGACAGGAACACGGAGAACAGCTGGGCCAACACCTGAAACGGAAAATAGGTATAAACTCAGAGCAAGTATGGAGTTTTACAGCTCAGTGTTGAACTATTCAATCGTTTTGTACAAATTTCCTTCGTACGAAATAAATGAATAAAAAATCTGCCTAAGAATATATTAATTACCTACTTTTTTTATAGTCATTATTGTCAGGAAAGAATTATTATTATTTTAAAATATCAAATCTAAAGAAAACGATTGAAAGAAACTTAGAATAATTACCGTAGTGCTGAAGACGGCTAGAACAGGAACTCTAGCCAGGCCATAGCTGAATTTTTGCGTGGGCTTCTGCGACAGCGACATGGAAATGAGCGAGGACAGGATCGAGCAAAACGCGAACACCGTGATCCACAGCGCTGACATTAGGACTGCAACTTGCAAATTATGTGAGATAAAATTAGAGATAAAGGATAATTTATGCTCAGTTTTATCAATTTCAGGCTAATTTAGTTTAAATTCAGAAAATGAATCAAAAACACATGATAATTTCAGACTTGGGACTTTTCCACTACAAAAACTCGGCCATCGTCTCTCGTTCCATTATTAAGGATAGTAATTGCAAAGCTGACTGGAAAAGTCCCAAATTTGGATGATTTCAAACATATGTAAAATTCTTCAAATTTCAATAGTAAAATATTCCAATTCCATGTTAATTTGCTAATTTCTGAATAAAAGATTCAAATCTTATGCTATTTCTTTTTAAAACGCGGCCTTATGAACCTTATACTTTCGAAGCGCTCTACATTTATTTCCGAAGAAAGGAAATCGAAGAAAATAAATGAGTGCAAAAGAATAGATAAAAATGAGCAATGAGCACGCTCAATCACCAAAACAACTGCCAACATTTGCGCGATTGAGAACGATGCACAACGCCGCGGCAAGGTTTCAGATGAGCTGGGCTAAAGCCCAACCATAAAGGACATAAGGCCGTGAAAACAAAATAGAAAAATGTAAATTTTACCGATAGAATGGCTCGAGGACACGCAGAAAGCGAGTACAGCCACGCAGCAGAGACACGCGGCTGCAGCAAAAAGACCGGAACGGCCCTGCGGGTGGTTGGCCGCCGCCAACAACCAACCTAGGCCTGACATTCGGACTGAAAATGATCAATTTCGATTAAAGATAAACTAATAGCGGGAATAAAAGCGACAAAATAATACATCGACAAGTATCCAATTGTCAAAAAAACCACGCATAGCAATTGCATTTTAGGCAGAAAAGAGCGAGTGGGCGGGATTTAGAGAAAGAGAAGTCACTGGGAAAGATATGGGTGGAATATTTTTGCTCAAATTGGGCTGCTAAAAGCAAACGGGTTGAGCGCCTGTGGTGTAGTGGTAGCATTGGACGCTTCCAACGTCTAGGGAAGGTTTCAATCACCTTCGGGCGCAGATGCTTTTTATAAAACATGCAAAATGTTTAAACTAAAAGAATAATTCAGGTGAAAATTCAAAATTAACTTTATCTGGTTATTAGATTAGATATGAATAGTTTCTGTTAAAAATGATCAATAGAAAACTGGTTGCAAACATATGACATATAGAAGGTGAATTCACTTTGATTTTAGTCCTACAACTTTGCGTTTCTTGGCAAAAAAATAATGAAAATTTAGGCAAAAATGTATTGCGTGAACGGGGAGTCGAGCCCCGAACGATTGATCGCGTCTCCGACAATGCGGTGAGTGGAAGTCAACCATGTTACCGTTACACCATCCACGCTTGAAAGCCTTCTCTCCACTGGCGCATTTGGGGGAGAACCCGATCTTCTCATTCAACGCTATAGTGTGACTTGCGGATAAAAAAGATTCAAGTGAAAGTGGATCGATTCGTCTTCTTTAGCCTGGAGACCACCAGCCATGTTTGTCTATTCACCAAAATCGAACGAAAGACCAATTTTTGAGAACTTTGTTGTGTTCTTCATTCATCCCCCATGTGAAAAAACCGAAAAAAATTAGTATAAAATTAATAAAAAATAAACTTGCGAAAACCCCCAAGCAAAAAGAGGTTTTCGAATATCACCTTCAAAAATTCATATCTTCGAATACACTGATCCGTTTTATGCGGTTTTTTGCTATAAGCTACTCTAGTATGAAAGAGCTATGGAAAAGATACTTTTATTATTTGTCTTCACAGCGCTTTTTAAAAATAATGACGTCAAGGTAAATAGTTCATTATAATCGACAAATAATATCGAATTTAGTTTATTTGAGATAAAAAATATTTAGTAGAGGCAATTAAAACTCTAACAGCCAGCCGAAGGCTGGCACTAGAACGACGAGCGAGTGAGTAGTCCTAGTTGTCACTACTATATAAGTATGTTTTCGAAATTATTTCGATTCGAACGCAAATTAGCCATTATCTCGAAAACAACTATTCATCCAATTTTACACGCATAGCTAAACTTATATTCCCTAATGCCATTTTTAATTAACTTTCAAACTATTTAAACCTGAGTTATTCATCGGAAATCGCATTTTCTTGGTTCATTTTTCTAAATTTCATAATCATTGGCGAAAAATTTTATCTTCGAAACCGTGCAACATCGTGTTACGCAAGATGATGTTTGACATGAAAATCAATATTTCATTGAGACAGAGCAGAAGATAACATTTTATCAATCAAATTCCGTTTCCATTTGGAAAAGCACTACTGAATGAAAACGAACTTGATCGACAAGCAGACTAAACTTATCAATAATTTGCTCATTTGACCAATTAGCTATTTGAGCTCTGAATGTAATGAACTATTTTTCGTCATTATTCATATTCATATTCTTGATTTTATTAACAGAACTTATCCACGCACAGCGATGCAATGGAAACGAATTTGATTACAATGATAAGTTAGTTTGAAAACTAATTAAAATTTAGAATTGATTTACTATAAAATTCAGATGCTACCACTTTTCACAAGACACTAAAAGTCACCAATCTGCTGAAGATTACTGTGAATCGATTGGTTACAAGCTTGCTCAAATAGATTCAGATAATGCCAATGCAATACTTAGAAGTCAGCTGATTTAATCATTTATTAATTTATCAATTTTTCTATAGTTGAAGCTCAAATAAAATATGGTGTAAATTATGGTTCATATTACATTGGACTTTCTCGAGCAAATAGCAGCGCGAAATGGACGTGGCCTGACCAATCCACGTGAGATAAAAGTTGACTTTAATTTCTCTTTCATAGAAAACTTTCAGTCCAAAATATTTGAATTGGGCCAAAGGTATGTAACACTTATTTTAAAATACATCTTAAAGTATTGAGTAATTGTTTTATGTGAACCTTCTTCGAGCAACAATTGCGCAGTTCAAAGAATTTCTGACGGAAATTGGGTAGGAATTTTTTTAGATTGTCTGAAATAGCTTTACAAAATGCAGGTTTCCTTTGCCTGTGCAACATCTAATGTCTATCTTTGCGAAGGTCCTTTATCGAATGAGTAAGTACATACCTGTTTTGCATAAAATATGTATATGATAGTGAAAGCAATTGCATGTTTGAAATGTTTATCAAATGAAGAATGATACTCAGAACCTGCACATATCTGGGAACAAATGGATGGATTAACCCAGTTACAAACAAATGTTACACATTTTTCTTGGTATGATATTTCCAAACCTCATCTATTACATAAGCCTAGAACTACAAAACTGACTTGTTTGACCAGTGCAACGGCTCTATCCATAGTCAAGCGGAAGACGAATTTGTCAGAGGTTTCGTTAGATACTGAATATTGTATAAGGATTGAAAAGAGCAGATTTTGCGCTGAATTTCTTCTATTCAACTGCGTGTTTTGACGATGAGCAAGATCTTGTTATGTACCACATTGGGACGCTGAATGGCACAAGTAATATTCTTTAAAGTATTTTCTTTCCAAATAAAAATTCATTTTTTTAGCTGGTAGCGATTCACACGTATGGTTTGATGGTTGGTAAATTTGTCGAAAATTTTATCTTTTTTTATTCAAGGAGAACCATTTGACTATTATCGCGGAAACTTGACTTATTGGAGACTACTCTGGGGTGATGACTACATTTACGTTATTGTAAGAAGGAATTTTTGCTATTTTATTGACTGACAATTTTTATAGGGAATTGTGAATCCGAAAACGAGATCGATCGGATGGAAACAATGGGAAGATTCAAATTTCGACATGGTGCCGCAATCATGCCAATATTTCCTTTGTAAAAGTGATCTATGAGAATTACTATTTGAATAAATGTTCTAGATTGTGGTATTAAGAGTGAACGTCACTAAAGACCAAAGTCGGTTGGACCAGGGGGTCCGTCGATTTGGTTGATTTTTACATATATCGCTCAGTTTTTCACGCTGATCATCGTGGTGTGGTCTGTTTTTCGTAAAAATTATCGTATGCCGGATTACGGTAGCTCGAAGTTTTGACAGATCCGATCTCAGGAAAAAATCACAACTTCCTTATTTCTGAGTCAAATCAAATGGGCTTTTTTGCATTAGATAGCCCATGAAAAACTACAAATAATGTGACTACGACCACCTGTTGCGATCGACAATTTTCCGCCAAAATTAATTTCTAAAAATTTCTTTATATTTTTACATTCTCTTACTCAAGATCTACGAAAAAGAATCATTCAATTTGGTCCAGAAATAAGAAAGTTATGATTTTTTCCTGACATCTATTCTTAACATGTTTCTTTGTTATCCACGCTTCCGTCCTCTTTCCAAAAATGCCACTTGGCAATAAGAGAAAGAGGGGTTTTCGCGCTCTGGCTTTACATCGCTGTTTGGCGACCCGAATTCGTCCTTCTGGACCTTTCGGTTTTTTTCGCTTTAATTGCCCAATTATTTATTTATTCGTGGTTAATTGACTAATTATCGATTATTAGCCAATTAACCACGAACAAATCGATATGACAATTAGGTAATTTTAGACGAAAAATCGAAAAATCAAGAAACGAGAATAAAACTTGACGTTAGTCCCGTAAGCGATGAGTAAAGCCAGAGCGCGAAAACCCCTTTTTCTCTTATCGCCAAGTGGCATTTTTTTGGAGAGAGAATTGAAGCATAACTCAATAAGTAATGACTAATTCCTCCTTTTTAATTTCAAGAATTCTTTAGCAAACTCCATATTATTTGGCATTGTCTATAAATACCCCTCAATTGTATTCGAATTAATAAGTACGAATTCTTGCAGTGGCTCTTATTTGTATTCTTAAAGTCTGTAATTCTCGAAACTGCTCAAGCCAGGCTTCAACTTCGTTTTAAAGGGGTATTTGAATGTTTTCTACGCACATTCGACCTGAGAATCATAATTCCGGCTTTTTTCTTTCTCGAAATTTTCAACTTCGGATCTAGGTATCAGAATGACTTTTGAAATTTGATCCCCGGATCCTGATGCCTAGATCCGAAGTTGAAAATTTCGAGAAAAAGCCGAAATTATGATTCTCAGGTAGAATATAGGTAGATAACATTAAAAAAAACCTCGGAAAAACAATACTTTTGCCATTGGTCATCCCTTGATTGAATATCACAAAGACTGTCTTAAATACTTTTTTCTTGAAATTGTAAGATAATAGATAAATTTCAGACAATTTGTAAACCATGGATTCGCCAAACCCCATGAACTTATTTTTCTCCATTTACTTTTTATCCTGTGCAACGATTGGAGCTATTGGGAATTTCCTGATCATTTGCGTCACAATTATGGACAAGTAACCCTTCAATCACCAACGAAACTGTTTTTCTGAAATTTAGACGATTACGAAACGCGTGCAATATTTTCATTGCATTTCTGTGCGTAGGCGACTTGCTGCACGAATTATCTGAATACACGATGGTCATATCGTCGCATATGTAAGGAATTATTGAGTCTTTGTATAGGATTGGTTGAGTTTTGATCCAAACGCTTGAAATTTGAATTATGATCATCGTGATTAAACTCGGGAGGCTTTGAAAAATTTGAATTTGTTCGTAACCCTTGAGAAACCAAATCCATGAAGTCCTTTAATAAATAAATAAAATTCAGCACATGGGACCATAAACTGGTTCAATCTGATTGTTTCTACTATCACTTTGTTCCGAATATCGGTTTTACATTGTCTGGCTGCTCCTTGCTCAATATCGCATTGGATAGACTGATCGCCGTTTCGACGCTCAAATAGTTTGTCTTCTATAATATTTGGATGAAAGTTTACTTTTAGCCAGAGTTTCTGTAATACTAAATCCTATATATTTTCTCATGTCGCTCCATCAGTAATTGTTTCAGTACTATTAGTTATTTTTGGCGCTTTCGATGTATCGAATGAAGAGTAAGAAAATTGTACAGTTTATTTAGAAATCAGCTTTGCAATTTTATAAAAAAAAAATACGCAAAATTAGTTTTTTTAATCTAAATGATAGATCATTTAGATTCATGATAAATAGAATGTACAGCAGAGAAAAACAATTGGAACATTTGATGATTTTTTAACCGTTTCATGCTTAGATTTTTGCCGAAAACATTTCCGTGGAATTTTAAAAACTTGAAGATGATATCGGGTAACAAAAATTAATGGAAAATTAGAAATCGAGTCGATTAAATATCAATAAAATGTTCCAAACTCTGTTCATTATTGTATTTCGGGTAGTTTTACTTCCACATTTCAGACGTGTTGTCTGCACCATTATCGGTGGGTTCCGAGAAACAGCTCGGACAATTCAGTTTTTCTTTTTTAATGCCGTTGTTGCTTTCACTGTTATCGTTTATTTCCGGCTGTTATGGGTTATAAACCATAACAATCATGGTAACAATTTTAGCATATATATTTAATAATTTGAAAATTGCATATTGGGCTAATAAAAAGCGTCTGACAAGAACAGTGATGCTTTCCAGCGTCGTGCTAATACTCTCATGGGGAATTGGTGCTGTCATTATTATCATCATCGCTCCTCGAAGGCCACTAGAGTAATTTTTGAATCGATATTTATGAAAAATTTCAAGATTATCCAAATAAACCAGACTGTATGATTTAATTTTTCAACTCTAGTTTCAGTAACATTCTCTTTTTGGGTTGAAATAGTATATTGCCAAAATTGTATTTGCTTGAGTTTTGATAATTCAGATACCAACTAGCTACAGAATTGGTAGGAGGATGTTTCATGAACTTCGGAATGGCTGTGAATTTTATCGTCTACTATCTGGTCAAGTAACAAATTTATGACTTCTATCAAACAAAGAATAGATTTTAGCCAAGATTATCGTTCTGCATTGGACAAATATTTTCATTTCAACCGAATATTCCCATGTCTGAAGAAAATCGACAATAAAGTCGACTATTCAACTTCTTTGAATATTCCCGTGTCTGGAGAAAATCGACAATGAGTGTCGACTCTTCAATCCTTTCGATCTAGAAATATTATCGAATCTAAATATAAAGTTGCTTTTGACAATCCTAAGTATTTTATCGAGATCTCGGAAGATTAAATAAATTTGTACAATAAACAACGGATTCTATTTTTATGTATCAAAAGAAGATAATATTCTTTTACTTTTTACTCCTTACCGAAATAGAGATGAAATTCCAACTTCGACCTCGATTCCGAAAGTTTTGGTGGTCAATTCTGAATCAGGGGTGGGACCCAAATGAGTTTTACTATAGTAAAACTTATTTGGGTTCCACCCCAGCATTTCTTGCCAAAAATAATGATATTTTAATCAAAATGTATTGCGTGAACGGGGAGTCGAGCCCCGAACGATTGATCGCGTCTCCGACAATGCGGTGAGTGGAAGTCAACCATGTTACCGTTACACCATCCACGCTTGAAAGCCTTCCCTCCACTGGCGCATTTGGGGGAGAACCCGATCTTCTCATTCAACGCTAGTGTGGCTTGTGGATAAAAAAGATTCAAGTGAAAGTGGATCGATTCGTCTTCTTTAGCCTAGAGACCATCAGCCATGTTTGTCTATTCACCAAAATCGAACGAAAGACCCATTTTTGAGAACCTTGTTGGAGCCTTCATTCATCCCCCATGTGAAAAAAACCCGGAACAATTAGCATAAAATGAATAAAAAATAAACTTGCGAAAACCCCCAAGCAAAAAGAGGTTTTCGAATATCACCTTCAAAAATTCATATCTTTGGTTACACTGATTCGTTTTCACCCGGTTTCTTGCTACAATCCTGTCTAGCCCTACAGATTCCTAGAAAAATACTTCCATGACTCTGCTTTCACATCGGGAATATCACTTACGCTCTCTAATCAAGACGAGGATGACAAGGTCAGGACCGTTCAGAAGTGGGTTTTTTGAGTTTCGGAAAGCAAACAGAAACGAAAAACGGCTTCCAAAATTTCGAAAAACAGAAACGGAAATGGTCAAAAATCGACAGAAAACAAAAAACAGTACATAAACAGAATTTCTGGACGGCCCTGGACGAGGCCATCTCGAATTTTTTCAACCAGAGTGTATTAAATCAGTGGAAAAGGTGATTAATTATCAGGGAACGATCATAAACTTCAAAATAACATAATTCAGGCATCGCTTCTTAGACATATGCGCCAGTATAATCCCAGCACCGATGAGGAGCTTCTTATTCTGCGTTATTGTGCGATTTTTATCAAAACTCGGAGAAATAATAAAAATTTATCCAGCAGCAACACATCTGTAAAGAGAAATTCAAAGAATGCCCCAAAAATATGATCAATAAAACCGAGATACGATTACTTATTCAGGTAAGGCAATGCACGAAAATCGGCTTTCTGGAAAGTTGCAAAATACTTCGATAATTTTATAGATTTTAAACAGAGTTCACCTTTTCAAAAATAAAAAGGCTTTCTCAATATTGATATTAAGTTTTTTTTTCACACCCATTCTGACATTATTGTGTCTAGTTTCAATAATAATTGAATGCGAGTGCGCGTTTCTGCAAAGTTAATCAAAGGCTTTAGAAAATAGAATAAGCTAATTTTCCTCGTTTCCTAGTTAGTTGGGTTTTTCAGTAACTTGTTTATCAATTTTCGCTAATCCAAATTCAAAGAAGTTGTCTGAATGCGAAACTATTTTCTACTAATCGTGATATTACAATTTACTCGATCGAGACATTTAATTTCATTTATTTGCAAGCTTTACTTTTATTTGTTCGTATACTTCCTGTATTTAAGCATCAAGTACGCTCCATCGCTATTATCCTTCAATACTAATCCCATAATTAAGAACAGGGTATATTAAGAATGAAATTTTGAGTTTAATGCTAAATCATGGAGCTTCTTTCTGACAATTCATCAATTCTATCCACTAACTCTCCAGAAGCGTCATCTAATAAATTATTAGCTGAATCGTGGAAGCTAAATGACACGTATCAGTCGTTTGGGAGTTATATGTAAGGATCAATTCATTGTTTATGATATGCTTTATGAACGTTAACTCCAATAACTACGAGATCATTATATGTATTTAACAATATTTCTAAGTTCTTCCTGCTTTCTCACTAATACAAGTTCGATTTTATACATTTAGGTTGAAAATCAATGCTCATAGTTTCGCACCATTCGATTTTATTTATGCTAGTTTTAATTTGGAATTTAATTTCCAGCTCTGACCAACAGAATCGTGACAAGTTGATCGCCGTATTCATTTGGTTTCTAGTGAATCTAATAGCTCTTACAGCTAATTTGCTGCTGGTGTTAGGAATTCTTCGTTGCGCTGAAATGCGTTCTTCAACGAGGTAAATTCACTATCGAAAAATCCTAAAATTTTAATCATGGCAGCGACAGCAAGAAATTTGGACGATGCTCCATTTTTCCGCAGCAGTTGCAGGTTTATAGAAGTAAAAAAATCCTAATGGGATTTTTCTATCTGTTTACATTTTTAAAATCTCTAAGCAATAATATTTGACCTACGAATTTTCAATTTATAATTTGCAGCTACTGGTTCATAATTTCATTAGCCATCTGTGATATTTTCATGCCCTTTATCAGCCTAGTAATGCTAATTCCCGCTCAAGGGCTTCAGTCTCCTTCTAAGGTATACAATTTGACTTATTAAAAATGCCGATGTTTTTTTTAAAACAATAATGCCTGAAAACTATCAAACCTTAAGCCATATGAGTGCATCCTTTGACGCTTGTCTCGTTTTGAATAAGGTTCGTTAAAATGCCTGAAAGAATGTATTGAAATGTAATTATTTCTTGCTACTGTAATAACTAATACAGTAGAAAATAGTATCGCTCCATTTTACCATAAAATCCTGCCCTTCAATATTTTGAAAAGGAACAGATTATCCGCTCAAAACAGATATTAGAAAATACGAACATAGATCAGATGTCTTTACTATGTAGTTCGAAATTGGATAATTGTTAAATAATCTAATAAAGACTACATGAGCTTGCTCATTTAAATTTGAGCTCTTATTGGGATTATCAATTAGTTTCAGCTGACATATGAAATGAATGTTTGTATAATGTTCGTTTACGACGTTTTCTGGTACACATATATTATTCAGCTTGGTGTCATGTCAATAAACAGGTAGAATCGAATTTTGCCTTAGTACTTATCCGCATAATTCAGACTGATTTCAATTGTCTTTCCTATGGACTTCAAGTATATGTTTTCTCGGTCACGAACTTTGACAATAATCAGTTTTGATTTTCTAGCTGGATTTTTGATTGCATTGCCAACCTTATTTAATTGTTGTCACGTGATTTATTATGTCGAATATTTTGTTTCTGGATATGAAGATCCAGACACATGGTTAGCTAATTTATATTTCATTTATCACGTGATGTACCTGAATCATGTCAAGATGGAAACCATAACGAGAATTATGGTATTGCATAATTCAAACAATTCCACTTCTTTTCCGAAAGTTTATTATTAACTCCGAATATAAATTTGATACTTATAAAATTTAGTTTATGTGATATATTTTAGGCACCGTAACCTAGATATTGTTGTTAGCATCACTCCTCTAATTATGATGCTATTATCGTATTCATTCATTCTCATCAAAATTCGACGAAATAATCGATATTTGATAAGAAGTAAATTGAGAAAAAATTCGAGGGGTGCCATGAATAATCAATCGAGGAATAAAATTAGCAAATCGGAACTTCGGTTACTTGTTCAGGTATGATAGTAACTGCGGAACTAGTTTCTGTATTTAAGTTGTGAATTGCATTTTGGCTGTCAAAATATTAGCACATTTCTAACATCAATTATTTATTTTG
>LIAE01006508.1:15123-62487 GCA_002287525.1 Diploscapter pachys | reverse complement strand
TGTTCATTTTGACTGTTACAAATTTGCATTTTTCGGGATTTAAGTATTTTTTTGATTTTTTAAATTATTGCCATCGTCTAAGGTACTTTGCCATGGACGTTTTCATACCCAACTCGACTACCATACTTTTAATCCCAAAACCCACTTGGGGACTCTACCATTAATCTATAATTTTCATGGATATTGGCTTAAAAATTGAATTTCATTGCAGATTTTTCTTCTGCACTTTACTGACAAAATCATTGGGCATCTAATAATTGGAATAGGTTGTCAAACTAACAGAACTAATCTCGAGTCCGATGTTCTAGTTTATCTCACAAATCCCCTTGTTGAATAAAATCATGAAATCCTCTGCAAAATGAGGTGAATGAGTTCATTTTCGTAATTCATCGAGTCTTGCGAAATCGCGTAAATTTGCAAATTGCAGTGACCGAAACAGGCTCTTTGTGCGATTCGAGCTAATTCCGTAATGCAATGAAAGAATGACTGAATGGATTGTCCATGGGAGAAAGGGACAAATGAGGGCAGAATGGCAGAATGATGTGGGAAATCAAGACAGATGGTCGTTCGGTAATCATTTCTGCCCGGCAATGAATGCAAAGCTAATTCGACATTATTACGTTTGGGAAAATCTCTACATCATAAAATTCATACATTTTCAAGCAAAGGATTTGATTGATTTTGAGAAAATATCATTAAATTTGGCAATAGAAAATAACAATTCGTATGAATGAGTGGGTAGTTCTCTAATATTCAAGGTTCCGATTTTATGCATTTAGAAATAGAGGATGAATTTTCCTAAATCTTTATGAATATTCATGTAACTCATATGGTCATTTCCGAATGTTGTATGTAAAGAGCGATAAATTTTACCTGTCCAAGGCGGTTGACAGACGCATCTGAACGAGTTCTCGAGGGAGATGCAGGTGCCGTTGTGCTGACAGGGTTGGTCGAAACACAGGTCCATTCGGATATCACACGAATCGGCAGAGCGGGATGAGGCTGAAAAATTGAAAATAAATTACTGCACGATAAAAATTCTATTTTTCTTCTGCAATTTTGGTGCAGCATGTGTGAACTTTGAATTGCGCGTATTTTTCTCCCAAGCGATATTCCTTCTTCGTCATTCCTTTTGAGGCTTTGATGGAAAATTATTCATAACCTGGATTTTCCACATTCCTGTTTCAATTGTAAGCAGCAATGCAAAACAAAATCCATTTTCCTTCATTTGAGTGAGAATTTTAAATGTAAAGCATTGCGCAGGTAAACTTTCCCAAACTTATCTTCCTGTAAAGTTTCCCAATTTACTCCGGTCCCTCCCAATTCTCTGCTCATTCCGAATTCCAATTAGGTCTGTGTTGATTTCTCTCCCCTCCCCGCGTGCTTTCATCGTCTCATCTGCGCGTGTCAATCGGCTTTAATTAAAGATTCATCAGCCTCTCAGTGCACGGGCTGGCTGCCGTTCCTCTGCGCATTTGTGGCCATTCGGTCCCTGTCGCTTCCCGTAGTGCAAACAATTCCAATTCCCATCGGCCGAGTGACCAGGCCACTTAAATTCCCTCTGCCCGACCATTTGTGCGATTAATTAAACTTCTCCTCTTACTACTCGCTGCACGCGAACTATTCATGCTTCTGGCAATTCCCCTGCACGCAACGAGCGATGACAAGCTCAGGTCCATTTGCCTTATTCCTAGTTTCTGGCTCATTTGAATATGAGCAATTGATTAAATGACCCAGTGGCTAAAGTGTCTGTCTGCATGTTTGTAGGCCGTAAACAAACATGGAACTCACTCGTGAATCCATTGGGACACTCGCACACAAACGTGTTGACAGTCTTCAGAGTCCGAGCAAGGAAATTGTCAGTTTGGTGGAACTGAAAATGTTGAAAATTAGTCATTCAAAAATTGGATTATAGATTCTTTGTAAGAATAAATGAAAAAAAAATGAAATTGTCATTCAATCAGCCTTCTCAAGAAGCATAATCAGCGATGTTAAAGAAAATTCAAACATCCAATTAAAAATTATCAAACGCAAATTTTACCTGCATCTGATTGACATATTTGAGTGCTTCCCTGCACTTGTGGAAATGAGTGCAGGGCTCCTTTGCGCAGGATTCCTCCTTCACCACGTTCATTTTGATCAAAGCCATTCGCTCGATTCGTTTCGATTCCACTTTCAGACGCTCTTCCACGTTCCAGGCTCTGAACATCTTTCATAATTTCGTTATTTTAGGAGAATTGCACATTTTGAATCATAAACAATCCATTGCTCAATGTTCAAATTCAACTATGCAATTTTACAACTATTACTGTCAATAATAATAATGTAACAGAATTTCTACTCTGGCTTTTCAAATTATTGATTTAATCTCGTTTTCTATCTTTGAAAAACTGAAAATTGACTTGCCAAAAATCCATCCCCATTTTTCAACTCCACATCAAACAGTTTCCCTCCCTGTCATTTCATTTCACCCCTCCTCATTTTAATTTTGCCCTCCCTTATCTCCCTCCCTTTTTGCTCGATCTCCTTCAGCAGATGGTCTTCCTTGGTCTCCCCCACTTTCCCTCATTCCTTTCTATTCCCTGCCCATTTCTGCTCATTTCATCAGTCGCTCTCTTTGCACATCCAAAAGTGTCGCATTCGATTATAAAAAGATCGAATTATCTCCACTTCCCCTCTGCAATTTTGCCATAAACCGCTTAGGCAAATTTATGCATTTCCCCTATTTCCGTTGATAATTATCGCGAATTCGAAATTACGCTTCTCCATTGTGTAAATGAGCGTGACCAAAACAACATTTGAGCTAAAATAGCTAAGAATTTCGAAATCCAGGAGCTACTTTTCGAATATACGAAATAGATAGTTATGGAAGAGTCCAAATTCGCCTACCGAATTGGAGTGTCAGATGGAGCGACTGCGAAACTGACATGAACATTGTCGTCGACAGCAGATGCAGAAATGACTCGGATGGATTGCGGAGACCAGGGGGAAAGGGTTGACAGAGATTCTCTGGAAAAAATAGAAATGCATTCGAAAATTTCAGTTGTTAAAAGTATAAGTGTGTAAGGGGAAGAGAAGTAGTACGCGGCAGCACGAATTTGACAATTTTTTAATCAAAATTAAGAAAGTTCAATGTAAAAAAGATGTTTCGATGATGTCTATACTGAACTCTTTGAAAAATGCATTAATGTTTCTTAATTTTGTCGAAGATTTTTTTTCTTCTAAATCCTAAAATATCTACCTAAAGCGATTGAAGATAGCCCTATCCCAGAATGAATCGATGGAGATTCCCCTCAACGAGAGAGTGACTGACTGTCTTAGCCAGGCAGTAGAAATAGGGGTGTGAATGAGTTGGCAGGTCGAACAGGCTGTGTTTGGACCGTCTGAAAAATAGGAGCTTGTGTTTTTCTTCACTTGTTATACGAAGAATTGCCGAATTAGAATAGTCAAAATCTCAATTCGCTAGTAACAAAGATTATGGCTGTTATTATTTTACCTGACACACAAGCCTTCAAATTCATCTCGATAGCCCTCTTCCACTGTCGCTTTAATCGCAACCTGCCCGAGTACTTGTCTGCCTCGATCAAGTCATTCTCCTCCAGGTAATATTCCAAAGTCGCGTTTTGATCGGGGTCACTGAATTTTCAGAAAAGTTAACTCAAATTGGATAGGAAATATTGTTGACAATGGCAAAATTGGTGAAGTTCATTTTTTCTAGAAAATCAGTGTAAATCTCACAACGCAGGAATAGCTCCGATTTCTCTTTGATAGGGTCCCTCCTCGTAAGTGTTGATGAGCAGAGTAAAGTCCTTCAGGATCGGCTGATTGTCGTTCGCATCAGAAACGTGAATGCGGAGAGTGGCTGTGGAACTCAATTCGCCACTAAAATACAAAAAATCAGCACTAATTAATAAGAAATCATATCAAGTGAATTACAAAAAAGAAAGTAATGACAACTATTTTTAGCCAGTTCATAATCTCTCTTTCGAACAGCACTTTGTCATCAGTGAAAATTATTGTTTTCAAATGAATGATGCCTGCCTGAACTGGATGAGAATTTTTCAATGAGTCTTTTTTGTTTTTATTCTCAATGCAAGATTATTTTTTACCTGCTAGCCTGTATCTCCAGCTGGAATTTGTTGGTTTTCGCCTCATAATCGAAAACACTTCGAGTCAGAATCCGAACGACACCTCGATTCGTGTCACTCGCTGAAAAATCTCGGTGAAAGTCATAATCATTTTTTGAAAAATCAAATAATACCTTCGATATCAAACAGCCTCGCATCAGTTCCACCGACAATTCTGAATTCGATATTAGCGTTATCTGCTTCGTCCGGATCATTCGCGACCACTGTGCCTGAATTTTCAAACATTACTATTTTCGAATGAAAGCTCTTTCGATCAAATCAAGAATGAGCAGAGTTATTTTTGGAAAGAAAAATCTTGCAAATGAAAATTCCGCTAAATTTAATCTCGGTTCTTTCAGGCGATAAAAAATGTACGAATTTCCTCACCGACAGTAGATCCAATTGGAGAATTCTCAGCGATGTACAAGTCGTAAACAGACTGTTCGAATCTGGGTGGATTGTCGTTGACGTCGGAGAGACGAATTGTGACGAGGGAAGAGGAAGAAAGTGGAGGGGCACCGCGGTCAGAGGCATACACATTCAGGTGCACACTGTAATGAACAAGAATAATCGTACAGGAAGAATATTTTTGCTCGAAGATAATAAATTGCACATTTGACAAGATGGAATGATCTGACGATCGATTGAACATGAACGCGAGCTGGTTTGTTTGTTTGTTAAAGTAAAGCATCAGAATGACGATAATTTGAATGATGCTCAAAAATAAGTTATTCATAGAAAAAACATACACAGGAGTAGTTTCCCTATCCAAAGGCGCATTGACTCGCAGAGTGCCCGAAGTCCTATCGAGTCGGAACAAATCGCTGCCCGCGCCGGAGGAAGTCTCGTTGATGAAATAATCCACGATGCCGTTTTGACCGACGTCGGCATCCACAGCTGAGATCTGAAGAAGAAAAAGGCATTTACTTACTCCTTTGAGTTTCAATTTTGTAGCTGATTTTTTTTGGTTGTAATCACATCTTTTTCCTGCTATAAAATGAGCCTGTTTTGTGTAATTTCTGTATGTCGTAATAATTTGTTGCACAATTCGTTTGTGACTATTCAAATTTCGCCATGTCAATCCACAAATCCGCGTACTTTGATGAACGAAGTGCCGACAGGAATGTCCTCGGAAATCGAGGTTTCATAATTGGCAGAAGAGAAGACTGGGGCATTGTCGTTGACTGCAAATAGCCAGCAATTAGAAGAGGCGAAAAGAGAAAGAAATTTTCATAAGTGAAACAGTGAACAATTATGAGAGAAGAGAAGAGAAAAAGCGGCGCTTTCTTTTGACTTTGATTTCCATTCGAATTTATGCAAATTATGAGCAGTTTGCAGCTAATTGGCACAAAATGCGAGATGTTTACGAGGTGATGAAAGGAAGCAGAAAAGAGAAGGGGAAGAAAGAAGCGGAAGGAGGAAGGAGGAAGGAAGGGAAGCAGATGGATGAAGAAAGCTAATAACCGAAACGAGAAGTCGTAAACAAATCAAAATTAGAATTTCTGTCCTATTTATGGAGAGAAGTGACAATAAAGATGTTCAAGACGCGCAAATTAAGAATGCTTCAGGCTTGTTTCTCAGATGCATAAAATATGCAAATGAAAATTGGATTTTCGCATATTTCAAGCAGAATTATGAGTGTTTATCGACAAATGGAATGGCAGAAAATAAGAAATTTGAAATGAATTTGAAAAATAAAAATGTAAAAAGAGAAAAACTCACTATCATCGATGATAACTTCGATCTGCGTTGTAGTCGTGAGAGGTGTCGGTGCAGAGTCGGACACTTTGACAGACAGAGCAAACGAGGCCTTTGTCTCCCTGTCAATGTCACATGCGACCGAGATCTGACCAGTAGAATTTGAAATCGAAAAGCACGACGAGTCCAGGGAATAGTGCAGTTCGGCATTCGCACCACGGTCAGAGTCCTCTGCCTGAAAATTGACATGATTATTATTCAGATTCATTGAAACAACTATTGTGAATAGCTAAATGAAGTAAGTTCATCCCTAATGGTAAGGCATTTGGATGCGAATACGTTCTCGATAAGATGTTCTACTCTTGTATCATTTGAGAAGAAAGTATTGAAAGTTTAAATTTCAAAAAAAAGACTAGTTTTTAGAAAGATGAAATTCCACCTTCAAAAGAATGACCGGAAATCCGATGGGCGAATGCTCGGGTATTTTGACTGTGTAGGGATGCGGCAGAAAGTAGGGTGGAGAATTCACATCTTCCACGATGATATTCACTGTGCAACGGCCTTGTAAACCACCCTAAAAATCATTTTTTTTCAGTAAAGATTAAACTACTCGAAATGTTATTACCTGATCAGTCGCCAAAACATTGACAACGATGAAATGATCGTTGTGCAGAGGGGCGGAAAGACTCAATATCGCCCCCTAAAATTGATGATTACAGAGCTTCAAGTTCACATGAAATCCTCACCTCATCCCCCATGTCGATAATCGCCACCCTTCCCTTGCCTTCCTCATCGCCTTCAATTCGATAGACGATCTTCTGATTTTCATCTCGATCGATGGCTTTCAACTGAAATAATAAAATAGTTTTGGGGGAAAATACCAAACATTACTATCTTGAAGGTAACAATGTAAGTGTATGAAAAAGAATAAAAGGCTAGAAATGCCTGTTCAGAAGCGGTTGGAGAAGTTAGTAGTGAATCTTATAAAACTCTAAAAATGAATAAGAATATGAATACCTTTATGATCTGACTTCCCCTAGGCGCGTTCTCCGAAATGCTGATGTTGTACTCTGCCTGTTCGAATTCGGGCGCATTGTCATTCGCGTCCTTCACGATCACCTCGATTGTGGCTGTCGAATTCAAAGGGGGAGAGCCTCCATCCTGGGCAAGTACCTGCAAAATCAAAGTCATTCAAAAAATTGTCTAACAATGAAAGAAGGGGGAAATTGCACAATTAATTGTTGTAATCTGGAAAGAATCAATTGTATCTTTGAAATCACTAAATTTTCACTTCTAGACATTCAGTTGAATAGAAAAAGCGAAAAAAGTCCAAGTTTGAACTGTCTAAATTAAGGAATGCATTAAATGCTCACAGTCAGTTCATATCTAGCAGTTCTCTCCCTGTCCAACATCTTCACCGTCCGAATCACTCCCGATTGCTCGTCGATCTCGAAGTCCCCGTGCCCATCCATTGAATATCTGAAATATACTTTGAATCGTCGAGAAATTCAAAAGACGAAACCGAATTCTCCCATTATCCCCACTGTCTTCATCGATCGCATAAACTCTGCCCACTTCCTCGCCAACAGACACGCTCTCTTCCAGGAAGATCACCTTCTGAGCTGCGATGAAGGTCGGCTTCTGAAATGAAGAAAGATGAATGATTTGACAAAGAAAATGCAATTACTTTTTTAGGTTCCTAAAAAATAAACTGTTCATGAAAATCTTACATGGTCATTGATATCGACGATGTGAATGTTGAGAGGAACAGTGCTCGACAGCGCAGGCTGTGCTCCGTCCTTGGCCCGCACAATCACAGTCAGTGGCGAGTGCGAGGCGTCGAGTTTGTTGCGCAGAGTCACTTCGCCTGTCGAATAGTCGATTGTGATGGGCAGGGTTTGAGACGCCACAAGGCTGTAGTGCACTTTGCCTGAAAAAAAGCAATTTAGAACAAAAACACTTATAAAAATAATCTTGCAGAACTAAAATATGCATTTTACTCGAGGAGGTTTCCTTTTCTAAACAAACTTAAAGCCCTCCTCTACTGGAAATATATGGGTATTTTAGTAGAATGAAATTTTTTGACCATTAGTATCAGCGTCCTTATCAGTGGCCTGCACAGTAGAAATGAGCAGAGGAGTCTGCACATCCTCGGCGATCGTCACGTTGTAGGAGTCGTGCTCGAAGACAGGCGCGTTGTCGTTCACGTCCAGAATAGAGATCTCGATCAGAGCCGAGCTCTCCCTTCGAGGCTCTCCGTGGTCCCGAGCAATTACGTCCAATCTGTAAAAATATATCATAAAATTTCATTTATTTCTG
Organism: Diploscapter pachys; assembly: GCA_002287525.1. Classification (NCBI taxonomy): domain Eukaryota; kingdom Metazoa; phylum Nematoda; class Chromadorea; order Rhabditida; family Rhabditidae; genus Diploscapter; species Diploscapter pachys. The sequence goes on along the minus strand of LIAE01006508.1, from coordinate 54,343 downwards.
CTTCTGCAGGAATTCTCATAAAGTAGGAAAGCCATGAATAATTTTGCCAAGAAGCTATTCAGCTATTTTCGTACTTTCTTCTTATGGAGTTGAAGATTGAGAAGAGAACGTTCTCTCTAGATAAAATAAGAGTTCGTCTCATAAATAAAAAGAAGGTATTCCAAAATAGGCAAAAGTAGTATTTAATCAGAGAAAAATTAACTGAAGTAATGACTTGATAGACTTTGCAATATCGTAAAATTAAAAATAATGTGATATTTCACTCATATTCCATTCGTTTTCTAAATTATAGCTTAGGGCATTAAAAACAAACAAAAAATGGATATAACTCACCGAATCATAGGCAGTGTTTCTCTGTCCAAAGGAGCGTTTGTCTGGACGACCCCAGATTTGCTGTTGATTGCGAGCAGTTCCTTGCCATCGCCCTCCCCGAGCAGATACTCGATCTCCCCGTTTGAGCCGGCATCCATGTCTCGAGCGAACACTGACAGAACTGTTGTGCCGATCTGAAATGGAATTGTAAAAAGTTGAAAGCAACTGACAGGATTAATATTTATGCAAGAAAGCAAGTACTTTATATCGCATTGTCAAATGTTCAGCCACGCGTTAAAAATTGTGGTATATTAAGAATTTAGCTTTTTAAAGATTCAATTTGTGATTCAATACACAATGTATGGTTTCAACATATTTCTGCCTTTTATTGCACATTTTTCATATTATTCCTTTAGCTTTCATCATTCTCAGTTTGCATGACCATCCTCCTCTGTTTCCTTCTCGATTTGGCCGGTCATATTTCACCTTTTCTGGCAATATTTCCCCTCTACATGGACAGCCGCTTACCAATATCTATTTATGCCCTCCCCCTTCTAATTATGAATGCTCGTCCTTTCTCTGTCATCCCTTAATATCTATTCCTCTCGTTCTCATTCTCTCCTCCACAATCCTTCTATCTCTCGTTTCGTGTCTAGTGGCCAAGTGGCTTTCGGCAAAGTGTCAGAGGGGGTCCGAAAATGTAATCCCCAATGGATACTAGCTACTCTACACGATACACGAGTGCTCAAAAATTGAAAGATGTGATGAAAAGAGGAAGGGAACGAAGAAAGGAAGGAAGGGAGAGTAACTCATTCACATACTTCTTCTATGCCTTCTTTTGCATGTGTTGGGTTATGATGACCAAAAGCCTAATGTGGTTAGACTAGAGCCATGGCTATTCATTGCGAAACGAGAAATGACCAATACGCGCATAATTCCATTAGTTGAATTATCGAATTACAGTAAGAAATGAATAGGGGAATTGTCTTTGGGTGGACATGTTACAGCAAGAAGAAGATATTGCAGAACATGATATGCAGACAATTGATCATTTTGCGCAGATCCTGAACAATATACTTTACACGTTTAGCTTGACCTGCACGATGAGTTGATTCAAAAAGTTGCATGAATATCACTTAGCATGTGAAGAACACGCTTTTATCAGCTCAAACAGACTGAACTCCCTTTAGATTCAAAATAAGAACAGTCTGAATCAAGTGCCTCTTTTCATGTCGTAAATGACAGATCCTCCTTCGTGCAAAAAATTTCGTATCATTTTCATTCGTCAGCAACTTTTAGCCTCTCTTCATCTAATTCCATTAGTTTGGATGACCATCTTCCCCATTTCATTGACAATTCGCATTTCCATCCAGTCATTCTGCTTCCATTTCCCCTCCTATCAGGTCATTGCTATTCTCTCTGCTCTTTCCTTCTATCCTTTAGCTCACACAGGACACAGGACTGGCTACTAATTAGCTGCACCTGACGGGCAAAGACAACGCATAGGGCATGTCCGAAAATCGATTGGATGGATGGTTCGGGAGAATGACTGGTGAAATTTGGAAGTTGTCTCGAAAGAGCACTTGGAGGAATAGTGAGAATGAACTCCAACTAACAAAATTTTCATTCTATCTCACGTCTAAATTAAAATGAGCGTCTTATAAAATTCGTTTGCCATTAAATTGGAAAACTCATTCGTATTATATTCTTCGTTACCAATACCATTTCACAGATAAAGCATGTGAATTTTCTAAGATCCCCAATTTAAGATCCATCCCCGAGGGAACGATATTCTTAAGTTGATTATCTTCTCGCGAGAAATATCCGAACAGTTTCGTCTTCCTTCCCTTTCATTCAGAATGTTCTATATGCAAATGACTCGAGATGGACTGGGAAGGGATACTAAATGAACTGAAATGAGATAGAGCTGCAGAATGGCAGAGTGAGTTGCATAATGGAAAGGGAGAATGAAAGGATTCGTAGTCAGACTCATTTTCACTACAAAAAGACAGAATGAGGTTGATGGATGAAAGGTGAAGCTGAATTGCTAGATGGTTGGATATTGAATGCACAATGCTAAATGTAGAAGGGAAAGGATAATGGGTTGGTTACAGAAGCAAAACGAATGCTGAAAAATGTAGCCAGAATTATTTTGCAGAAGGGGTAGGATGAAAAAACCAATATCAGTCTATCAAAAATATGCGCGTTTTTCTGCTTGAAAATGACAAAGAAATGGAATACAATCGTTGAAAAATAATTTTTGAAAACGATTAACGATGCAGACCTTCTAACAGCAGTGAAAGGTAAGATAAAGAAGGCATCAGAGCCAAAGAATAAATCATGAAAAGAGTAAAACTTTAAAAATTACAAACCGGTGCATCCTCTCTGATGTCGGCAAAATAGCTATTTCTCTCGAAGATGGGGCTGTTGTCCTGCACATCTCTCACTTCCACAGTGACTGTCGTGCTGCCAGACACTGTCGGATCCGTCCTCTCATAGGCAGTCACTTTCAGCACGTGCTTGTCAAGGACTTCCCGATCCAGAGACTTAGCCAAGCGGATTTCACCGGACATCTGAAGATTGAAAAACTCCAAATGAAAAATAACTTTTGAATTATCAAAGATAAATTTTTTGGTTCATCGCGCATGTGTCACAACACATCTCCCTATTCTTTTTCGAAAAGCAAATGATAAAAAATAAATATAAGATTTTTTAGCATTCGACTTGATGAAAAATTACCGTATCAAGCGAGAAGACATTCTGGGATCTGGAGTCCTGAGGAGCCATCATCGAGTAGTACAGGGCTGCTCCCGAAGCGTGAGTCGCTTTGACTGTCACAATTGGGCTATCGACTGGGCTGTCTTCGGGCATTTCTTTCAGGTAGCTGAAAAATGTATTCTTCATTCAAAATTCAAGAAATGCTCATTTTAGAGTACAGCTTCATGACAATGCTATCAGTGTTTACATTGACATCGGTTCAGATTCGCTATGAAAATTAAACAAAAACAATTGAAAAGAAGAATATTTTTAAAATTCTTACTTTTCCTGTTGGAAGTGGATGACAGAAGAGAGTGGATTCCTTCGTCTCAAAAATCGTTTGACCCTTCTGTTCTTCTGTTGCTGCTTCGAGTATGTCGGATGTCCGATGAACAGAAGCGAGTGTCGCCATTCCTTCTCGTTTTCTTCGTCGCAGAAGTATTCGAATGGAATCTGAAATATGACATCTTTTTAGGAAACATCAATAATTTGCATGTGACATAAATTTTTACAGAAAGCTCAAAATCCTTCGCAGTAGAAAGAATGCCGCCTAGAAATGTGAGGTTTTCTGCATCGATAATTTTTCGCAGCAAAATTGCACGAAAAAAGAATTGTTGTTTACCTGAACAGGAGCATCGTAGAAGCAGAGTCGTTGAGAAGCGAAGAAGTAGGGAGGATCGTACGAGACGAATGGAGAGCGGATTCGCAATGCTTCCGAAGTTGATCTTCCCGATTCAGCAGTATCATTTCCTCCGAGTTTCAGAAGTGGTTGTCCAGGATGAACACAGGGAGCTGCGTTTGTTGGGAGCCACGAGACTTCGTTAGCTGATGGAAGGGGACAGGCTGCTTGGCAGGACAGGGCCAAAGCAGAAATGACCAGGAGACGGACGATGATCATTTTTGGAGAGCAGGATATTGGCTCTCAAGTTGGAGATGGCATGGGTGGAATTGAGATGGAATCTGAAAAAAAATGTTTTTTTTTTCTAAAAATATAAAAGACGATCTTCAGAGTTAAAGATATGGAGGAATATAGAAAAGTTTGATATTGTCATTTTGATTATCATGAAAAACATGCTGAGAATAAAAATGTTGTCAAATTCCCAAATCTCAGGACAAACAAAGCAGAAAAGAACCAAAGTGCCAATTGGTAGCCTCTGGAGTGGTAACAATGTGGTGGTACTTGGCTAGCTGGAATGAGAATTGTAGAGACAGATGGAGAGAGCAGAGAGGGAAGAGGGAGGGAAGAGAATGGGTACGAGAACCCGTAAATGGGCGTGGCAAGAGCATGGAGAGGGGAGATGCAAGCTGTTGTAGAAAATGGAATGAAAACAATGAAGGACAGGGTTAATGAATGAGATGAGAAGAGAGGAGAAAGACAATAAAGCAAACTGATGAAACTGCAACTGACAGATAGATTGGGGAATTCTGAGATGAGAAGGGACTTTGAAGCATGAAGGTTGGCTAGAAAGGCATGATGATTTGGAAATGAATTTCAATTTCGATCAAGAATGAAAACTCTTCTGACAATGCTTCTAGAGGTTTTCAGCTGTTTCTGAGAAGTGGCTTTTGCAGGATTAAAAATCAAAGCTAAGGTCAGGATGATTTTTCGTGATCTTCATTCACTCTTCACCCGCATTCAATTGTAATAACAGCTAGTTTCTGCATAAACGATATTTGATTGTGCAGAAACTGGGTAGAGATCACGAATGGATGTGTGTGTGCGGAAAGTGGGATGCAAATCACAGGATACTGATCAAGATAACAAATTCTCACTGTTTGTTTGCAATTGAATACTGCAAATTGAAACTCTTCAATCAACTGTACATTTCCATTTGCATCTAGGCATGCAGCAATTTGACTGCCTCTTGTTTCTCCCTTTGCAATATGCTAATATTTCATCCGCTGGTCAAGCTCCCCTCGCCTTGTCACCACTCCCTAACCTTTTCCCCTCCCTTCCCGTTCCATCTCACTGAGTTCTGCCCTTGTCTCTAGGGTTACATGAAAAAGGGAACGAGGGGAAAGAGTGTGGCACAGAGAACCACGAATTAGATAAAAATAGAGGGAAACGAGGAAGAAAGATCCATTTCATCCCTGCTCTTTCACATTACACTCCCTATATAGCCATTCTCGATCTAGGCATTACTCTCGTAATTAGTACCTGAATATGAAGCTCCGCTGCACCAGCCGCAGGGCAAGGACTCGTTTCGCAACTCGGAACGCGGCCAGATGAAATCCACCCATCACGAAATGAGCAAATGGAGGACTGAAAATGAGAATGCTAAATTTCATCATATCAGCGTCGAAGGATTAATTAAAAAAACGAGTTGAAAATGGTACAATGATCAAGAGATGAGAAAAGAATGAGGAATTCTTCGGTAATTCAGTTTTCCTATCAGTGTCACCTGTTCTTCACGGTGAATGAATTTTTCCGAAAGTTAGAAAACAAATCAAAGAGGATCGGAAATACGTAGTGAATCATTTGCTCTAGAAGAAAAAAAGGATAATTTCTCACTATGAGATGAATTCTGAAGCGTTCAATAGCATATTTTCATATTTTGAGAGAGTTCTGAAGTGTCCATTTGTCAGGTATCAATTTTTAAAGTTTAGAGTTCTGAAATGATCAGTTCGAAAGTATCGCCATCCCAATTATTCATTATCAAAAAGCCATAACAGAAATTAACAAAAGCCATAAATATTCTACAATAAAGAATCAACGTTTCCAGTTTAAATTGTAGAAAATATCGTTTATCTCTTGTAGAATTTGGACTCTGAAATATTAAAATTTATAGAATTTATTTATTTTAATTCAATATCGAAATAAACAATTTATTCAATGATTTTCTAATTTGTTCACTATTCAACTCGATCCATCATCGTTCTATAAGATTGCTAAACAATTGCAATCATAGCAATCGATATCTTATCGAGTTTTTGATAAAACTATTTATTTTTACTCTCATTTGTGTTTATTTCAACCTCATTTGCAGGAACATATTTATTTTTAATATTTTTCAAACTGCATTTGCTTTCATTAGATGTCTTCGAATATTGAATCGACAAATCCAGCTGTAAACGAGGTAAATTAATCCTGAAATATTGAATTTGCAAAATATCAATTTTTCTATTTATTAATTGTTTCAAACGAAACTTATTTTTAGACCTTAGGGTTGCCCAACTTTGTTTCAAAGTTGGAACAGCCTTTGCAATGGACGATCGAATCGATTTGGCAGAGAAATGATAAAAGTGTAGTGGAAAGATTGGAAGGAATCGATTTGTTGGCTGACAAAATGCCCAAAGAATTGAAAAGTGAATACAGGGAATGGCGATTTTCATTGGATAAGATAAAAGTACGACTTTTCATTGAGAGTTTAAAATTATGCAATATTTTAAGATCCCCAAGTTTATAACTTCACAATCTGAGGATATGAGTGAAATTTTGACTAACATCTTCAAGTCAACTTCTGATATAGTTAAGTGTTGTAATCATGTTTGAAATAATCCATTATTTATATTTTTACCATTTTATTATGGCTTATTCTCAAAAATATGGAGGTTGTAAACGAGAATTTTCATGTTATCTATTAATTTTCAGATAACTTTACAAATAAACTATCAGCACTATTGCCCTCGATAACTGAGAAAGAGAAATTATATGAGTGGGCATATAATGAAGGGATGACGAAGAAGTTAATTAAGAAGTAAAAAATAATTCATTTGAACTGAAAATTTATAAAAGACGCTGGATTCACTAATACATTCCATAATAAAATTAATCAGATTTATTCTTCTATTTCAGGGAAAAAATTACATGGACATGCAAATTCGAGAAAAATAGTAATGTTTTCAAAATTCGAGATGAATTCAATATTACGATTGAACCATTTGAATCACCATATACCGATATGCTATTTGGAGTCATGAAAGAATTGGTACAAAAAGGAAACACCATACGACTTTCGGTCTACAGCAATCGTACCCTTCATAATTTCTCGAAAGATATTGTGGACAAATTCAACAAAAACCTTATTAAACAAGAACAAATTGAAATGGCGAAATTAATGCAAAATGGAAATATTCTATTCTGCAGCTCTAAAAATAGGGCAGCTATCTATTTAGTGTCTGATGAGGTATGATAGGTGAATTATGAATTTTAACATTCGAACTTTAACTACCGTAAAACCGATAATAGAAGTCCATGGGCTTCTAGTTTTCAATACTCTTCCTCTCCAGAAGGGGCTTCTATTATAGGTTTTACGGTAAATATTATACGAATGAGAAATTGGGATGATTTTTTAGTTTCAAATATGATAGACTTATGTTATGTCCTAAAATAAGCAATTTAAACAATTTTATCTTCCAAATGAATTATTATTGAATAATTTCAGGAACAAATCGAAATGAGGTTTGACAAAGGTTTTAATTTTCATCTTGTCGGTCGTATTATATCTGGATTTGAAAAGTTTTATGGTAAAATTAATGAGAGTGGATTCATTGATAACGACTTTGATATCATAAATTGGAGATAATAAGCCTAGTAATTTATTTGTATATCAACACCATTAGAAATTTCCTTATGCATTATGTTTGTAAATTTTTTCAAAAAATAAAACTATTTGAACGATATCACTTATTCAAATCATTACGCTAAAATCAAAGTAATTATAATTAGCTAATCATACAATTATTGTTAAAGTTAATCGATAATCATAGTCTTGTGCATCAGAGCTGAGACGAAATTTCGAGGGTTTTTGAGCCATTTCAATTTCGATTTCGAAAAATTGGATGATCAATTTCGATTTCGAATTTTTAAATTTCAATTTCGTCTCAGCTCTGTTGTGCATATTATCATAAGCATAAAAATAGTATACGAAAGTGAGAGACTAAAAGAGCATGCCTCTCACTTTCGCATACTATTTTTTCTGCTTACTCGAGCTGAGCCGGCTCTGTACGTGCCCTTATTAAGCCATAATATTTCACCTACTGACGAATATTAATACTATGAACTCGTGACTCGCTTTCGAAATTTATCTTTGACTATTATATCAATTCTTTTCAGCCTTATCATTACTAGTTGTGGTTTTTTATAAACTTCATTGATTTCTAGATTTTTAGGCGCAATGGAAGAGGTATGCCACTTTCAATTATTTTCTTCATAACTATTTAAAATCTTTGATTTTAGTTTGATAGATGGAGTTTTGTTAATCCTGTCTATGAACCAACAATTGATCTGACGGTAAAACTGGTGTCGGTAATTAATGAAGACAACAAAACGAAATTCCAAGTGGATGATGCCAATCAATTAGCAGAGATATTTGCCAATGAGAAAGTGAAAGACACAAAGGTAACAAAATTATTATCATTGCTGAAATTGGATGGCCTAAATTCATTTTCAGGTATCCATTCTGAGCATTGTTGGTAACGCCCGAAGAGGCAAAAGCTTTCTGCTCAACTTTTTCGTCCGATATTTGACATGGAAAGAGAAAAGAGATGGTAAAATTTATCAAATCGAGTGTTTCTATTGATAAAAAATTAGCTATTATCATCAGACATAGGAGAACTTCAGTCAGATTGCTTCTGGTAGTACCCTCTATAATTTTTACGAGGAATAAAGTTCATCATCGACCGATTGCGCAGCTATCTTTGCATTTTCAACGAAGCGATCGATCATATGCGTCATTAACCTTTGAGCAGTCCCCTCTAAATTTTTTCATCCTGACTGAAAAGTTTTCCTAGGTCTGATTATCATTTTAAAATTCTGAAACATTGCAAGCATATGGGTGCTATAGAGGTAAGACAATAGTAAACTAGATACCTTTAACATTTAGCATCCATATGCTTGGATGCTTGGAATATATCAAAATTCTCACCCTTAAATTTGTTCGATGTTTCAATTGAAAACTCAATGTTGAAATCCAAATTCTAATACCAGAAAAAAAGCTTTGTAAAACTGAATCTTATGGATAATTTTCATATAGATCTCACCATTATTTTAATTTATCAGCGAAAAATTCTTCTATCCAACGATTTGAGAATTTCTAGCTGGAGAAATAGTACCACTCGATTGGCTGCATAACGATGAACCGCTGAGTGGGTTCGTTTGGAGACAAGGAGATGACAGAGAGACTCAAGGAATTAATATGTATCACAGACCATTCGTAATCAAAAACAGTCATGGGCAGAATGTATATAGAATTATGATAGTTTCCGAACGTTCACCTTCTTTTATAGATCTCCATTGTTCTTATTGACACGGAAGGAACATTTGACAAGCAAGCAAATTCCAAATCGGACAATTCCATATTCGCCATATCAACACTATTCTCATCTATGCAGGTTACATTAAAGACTAAAGCTCAACTAGGTTTATCATTGAAAGGAAATAATTCCACTTGACTTAGAGAAATTTCGGTTTCATTTGAACTGGTTAGATATGCAATACCGAAAGGCTTCCATAGATTTAGAAATAATCTATCTTTATAGTTCTAAAAAAATAAACCACAAATTTATAGTCGTGGATAAAACTGCAGTACCTCACACTTTTTGCGATGGAATGGTCTTCGAAAATTATGAACATTCAGGGTCCGGACTAAACCCCCCACATTAGTTCACGACAGGTTCAATTCATTTTAACTAATTTTTGAAAGAGCTATAGCCTATAGTTCACTTCTTTTTGGAAGATTTAGTACGGATCCAGGTGTTCAAAGGTACAACCATAAAAATATTTACTGGTTTTAGCCAAAACTCACTAATTTTATTCTCCCAAGATGGTCTGTAACAATTTTAGCATATGAAAATTTTTCTCGATAATAAACCTAACAGAATGGGTTCGATAAAAGTGTCATGGGGCAGTTTTAGATGTACAATGTGATGAGAGACATTCAAGAAATAGATCTTCAAGTTCTACAGAACTTCACAGATTATAGTCAAGCAGTTTCTAATAGTGATCAGCAGGCACGAAATTTACTAGCTGTGAGTATGATCATCTTTACATCGCCATTTGATAAAAGAAATATTCCATAGGAACTAGTGTTTATCGTTCGTGATTTTGAGCATGGGAATGAATATGGGAATTCTGAAGGAGCTAAATATTTGGACCGCACCTTCCAGGTTAAAATTTAAAAAAAAAATCAAACGACACCAATTATTTTTTGCTGCGAAAATTCTAATGATTTTAGAATACCAATGAAGACAACAAGCGAGTCCGGGAAAAAATTCGTATGGCCTTTCCAAATCCTCGCTGCGCGCTGCTGCCTCATCCTGGAAAACTCGTCGTCAATAATTTACTTAGAGATAAAAGAATTAAAGGTGAGATAAATGGCGATCAAACCAGTGGTAGAGTAGTAAACCAACGAAATAGTATTGGGTAAGGGAATGGTGAGCTACAGCTGAAATTAACCGTAAAAATAGGCTTTTTGAGATTAAATAGCATACATTAGCACATCATATATTTCCAAAATGCATTTGCGCTCTCTAAAAATAACACATGCATCTCTAGGCATTGATGATGATTTCCTGAAATATGTCAAAGAACTGGTTGAAACGACTGTTGACGTTATAAGGGACCGTCCGAAAGGAATCAATGATGGCCATCTCACGGGGCCAATATTCACTAACTTTTTAACGGTATTAAACAATTTAATTTCGATTTAGCTATCGACGAATTTTAGAACCTTGTAAATTTATGCAATAGTGACGAATTGCCAAACCCACGAGAAATTTCAAAAGTATGATGATTATAAATTTACATTAATGCCATATTTACATATAGGTTCATGACGAGCTGTTTTGTTGTGGAGAACTAAGAAAAGAATCGGAGCGTTGTATGGAAATACTTGGAAAGAGACTTAAAAACGGTCCTGAATTCAAAGATAGCAAGGAATTTGAGATTTTTTATGATACACTAAAAGTAAGTTAGAATTTTTGCATTTAAGACAAAGTTGAACATTTAGTCAGATGCAATTGGCAATTATAAAAGAAACACGGTCCACATCAAGCCTAATCCTGTTGAAGATGGTCTCGCAAACGCCTTTTTCAATTCATGCATGGGAGTACGATATTATGGAAATATTTGGTTGACTAAAAGTCTTGTGGCGTTAAACTTTGGATTGTTTTCCGTTTTACACTTATGACGTCGTTATTGGATTTCATAAGACTTTTCTCAATCTAATTGTTCGATTTAGAGAAATAGAGTGGTTCACGTTATTTTAGTACTTATTTCTTTAATATTTTTCCGCTCATTTGTAAAACTCGTGACCTCGCGACTTCGTGATATGCAAGATAGTGTGGGAAAAGATTCTATCCTACACCAACCCTCCACCTACCCTATACTCTCTCACATGTTATGAAGTCACGAGTTTTACAAATGATCGGAAAAATTATTCAAAAATAAGTTAAAATAGTGTGAATCACCCTGTACATTTCAGAAAGTTGCTGATTCGATCAGAAGAAATATTTCTGAGGCCGAAGAAAAGAAGAACGCGAGCTGGATAAACTTCTTCAAAAGGCAGGGAGTGGGTCTATTGACAGGAATTGCGGTGGGAGTGGGTGTTGCTGCTGCTGCTCCCGTAGTTGCTGCGTCTGAAGCTGGTGCAGCTATTGCTGGAGCTGGAATAAGAGTTGGAGCTGTACTTTTAGGAATGCTAAAAGTTATTAGATGACATTTCATTAAGATAACTTACAATAATTTCTTCTGTGTAGAGTAGTCGCTGAAAAATATGCTCTTCTTTCAAAATTTTCATGGTCATTTTCAGCATTTATCAGTTTAATTTTTGATAAATATATTATAGAGAGCATTTTTACAAGCTTTAATAAAATCATTGGTTTTTCGTGACATATCATTCAACGTTTGATCAAATTTGGTATTATTTTATTTATTTGTTTCTGAAAATGCAATTGGTGTATCAAATTTTTTGTAGAATAGAATAAAGTTTTCCATTTAAAAATTGTATTCATCGTCGTCTATCTAGAATTTCAACTAGTGAAGGAGAAATATGTGCAACATGATGCAGAATTCCTGAATTTCAAAGACGGGATAACATGATTGTGATGGGGGGAAATTCGCTAATCAGCGACTGTAATGGTGCGAAGCGAGGGAGACACGCTTTCCAAAGAGAGTTTGGCAGTGAAGCATGTTTTGATGCCAAGCCGAGATAGCATTAGGAAGATAAGTTTTTTTGCCACTCTTTCGCAGTCGGTACTGTAATTTGTACTCCTATCCTGTCTCTGTCATTTTCCTGTACTGCGCCATTTTCTGTCTGCAATGACTCAAATTCTACATACAAGCAATGGTCACAATTCCAGCAATCGATAATTCTTGCATTTTCCTTTTGGCCTACACAAACTCTACCAATCACCATCGCTTTGTTTATCGAAAGTTAAAGGTTCTTTGTTTCGTTGCTCGTTGCACTTTTTACTCATTCATCTTCGAATTTTTCACGATTCTGCTTGGTTTTTCTGCTAGTCTTCAATTAAAACAGAATAGCTTGATTGCACTGTTTCATGTTTATTAGCAATCAGTAGATAAAATTAGGAACACGTGAAAAGAGGAAAAATCGATAACCGTAATTCTGAGCAGATTCTTCTATGCTTTCTTCAAAATTTAACCTTCATTTCCACTAGCGTCAAACAACGCTATATTCATCCCATTTTAATTTCGTACAAATGAGCTGAGCATGTCAATAACGTTGTTTCCGATTGTTAATAACCATGATATTGTGCGATAAGAAATCACCGCTTATCCACTCATTTCTTCAAAGGATTTTGTTTTCTGATCAATTTTCGTCAAAATTCCTTTCAAATTTCCTAATTCCATGATTCTTTCCCAATTGTCCCACTGACCTTCCCCTTTCCTTTGAATTCTGCAGATTTACGTGTTTTATCTCGTTACGCGAGTGTCCGGCCAGCGGAACTGGCTCATTCACAGAAAAGTAGCCGCCGAAAAGCAGCCCAAATTCGATCACCGGACTTTGAAATCTCAAAACTCACGAGGGATTTGTGAAAGGGACGAAGAAATTCACGAAACATTAGCATAAATTTTAGAAAAAAAATTACGAAAAGAGCGAAAAAGAATAATTTCTGCAAGTGTATGCAGCACTCTTTCTCGCCGTATCTCAATTTTCCCCACTCTTTGTGTATCATTCGACTGTTTCTCTGCAGCACTTTCAAAATTTCCCGTCGATTTTCTTTCCATGTTTCATTGTCTGTTGTTTTCACATCGTCTGAACATCTTCCTCATGTTGACAGCCATGCCAATATAGACTGTTCTGCAAATGCCGAATTAGAAAACTCCATTTTACAGTTCGTATTTCCGCATTACAAAAATCTTCTGCTTATTTTTTTCTATAATTTGATTGTTGAGAAAGTCCTATGTTCTGAAAATGTCAAATTTTGCGAAATGATTGGAACCACTTCAAAATATTGAGAATGTCTTTTGATTTATTTTTAGAGGAATTCTGCCAAATTTTTGTATCTCACCCTTCTGTTAACAAAATTTCCTTGTTGTAGAAAGAAGGCTTTCTTCCATTTTACTTGTTTTATCTACCCGATCTTATCCAAATCTTTCTAAATGTCTTTCTCTTACAAATGGATGAGGAAAACGATCGCTCAATTTGCCATTCGTCAGCCAGTCGAATGCTAATTTTCCATGGAGATGCATTTTTGCAAAAAGTTCTGCCCGCTATTCCTCTGAAAATCTGCAATATTCTCATTCCTTTAGATTCTTTCTAACAGTTCTGACTTGTCATTCCTCCCATTCTTTTGTGATTTCTTATTCATTTCACGTACGAACGAGAAGAAAATAATATCTTTTCACTCTGAATCAATTTCAAATCTTAAAACGTCCACTCCATTCCATTTCTTGTATACAATATTTTTCGATTTTGAAGGTTTTCTCGAGATGATTGTGATTTTACAGAACTTTGGATGAAAAGCACGAATGGAGTGACGAAGGGCCAAGTGAGGGAGAAAGAGGACGTGGGGCTGGTCGATGAAGAAGCAGAGCAGGGAGCTCAGGGAGATGGACTTCGGAACGGACAGACAGAGGCCAAGGAAACTGAGGGATGGGAGAGACTGCCGCAGCAGATACGACAGGCGCAGGCTGGAGATGCTGCTTGGGAGGATGAACCAACTGACATAGAGACAGAGCACAATGCACAGTGGCAGGAACACTATGTAGACAGAAGAGCAGTCCAGGAGTGGCAGGTAGAATTCCATGAACTAATGAATTTTTCAAACCGAGGATAGAGATAATTCCGAAATAACGAAAACTATTTATGTGATTCAGAGAGTACTCCAAGAACAGCACGATCAAGCGGGTGATTGGCAGGAAACGGGACAGACAGTGGATGAAGTGCTGCTGCAGACACTACAGTATGGGCAGACAGAGGCTGTGAATGCAGCGACTACGGATGAAGGAGAGGAGGAATTGCAGCTGAAGGAGGATGTCGACTACGGAAGAGGACAGACACAGCAGACACAACAGGAACAAGAATGGGACAATTTCTCCGTCGGGCCCAATCAGCCTATCAGAGTCACCAAGGTCAAGAAAGCGGTAAGTTGGACAAATGGGTTGTTCAAAAATTACATTGTTGCGCCTCTCGAAAAGGTGCATATTTTGAAATTGTTATCCTTTCAGAGAAGAAGGCATCTCTGAAAAGCCAATAATGCAAATTTTCGAATAAACAAAGACAAAAGTTCTGACTGAAAGCAATTCGCGGTTGCACTTTTAAAATCTATAATAGTTGTCGATTTATGATTTTTAGGTGAAGTTAGAGCTTTGAAACAAATTTTTATTTCATGACTCGAAAAGCGAAGTAAATTTCAATTGAACTGGGGGAAATTTGTATTTTTCTTTTGCAGAAATAAAATATTTGCAGTCGTTCCAGTCACTACGTGCCTGTGCATCGGAGGCTCATCTAGATGTGAGGGATAGTCGATCCGTCATCAGCAGTCACTCGGATGACACCATGGTTGGTCAAATGAGTTTCGAATACTCCTGAAGTTCGTGACTTGATAAATGATTGGAGGAAAGAAACATGTACTTCGTGAATTCTTCAACATGCAGATAAACATTGATCTAGCAATTGTTGTCAAAACTAACACATCTCTCTTGCAATGCATATTCAAATAGCAGTTTTCAAGAGAAAAAAAAAACATATTTCAAAGCCTATGATCGTGTGATTGTTCGCTTGTAGGTTCTCCTTTTCTTTTCTGTCTTCTTGAAAAATATCTGCATTTTCGGATTTTTAAAAATTCCTATTTTCAGCTGACAGTGGCGAGCAACAACGTGCCTGTGTCTGTGGGGTCGAATCCATTCACTCCCTGGGGAGAACGTCGCAACCGGCCCCATCCGTCCATCTCGATGACTCCTCGCCCAGTCGTGATGGCCAAGAAGACCTGGCAGCGAGGCGGACCATCCCTCCTCTCCACGACTGAGCTCATCGCTCTTTCCGCCGCGAGGCCCATGCCCCACCAGTTCAGACCGAGCAGAAACCCCTACTACGACAGCTTTAAGGGCATATCACCGTTTCTGCGGGTTTGTCAATCGAAAGATTATAGCTGTTTTAAAAGATTCTATTCAATCTTGATTTCGAATATATGTTTGGTATTGTGCTGCGTATCTTGAAAAGATGAGGATTGTACGAGTGATTTGGTGAGGAATTTTCCTTCCAAAATCGTGAAACTAAGATGTGTAGAATTTAGAGCAAGAAAACAAAAATGTCAAAACATTTGCTTTTTCACACTTAATCTTTTTTCCATCGAAAAGTATTGAAATAATATGAACTATTCAAAAAATAATAAATCATATATTCATTTCAGACGAACCAGTGCCGCATTGGATACGTTGACAGCCATTGCCATCTAGATCTGATCTGGTTCAAGTACAAATTCGACACTCTCGACGACCTGCGAGCGCGATTCCCCGCAGCATTTCCGCGCAATTTCATGGGTTAGCAAACATTTTCTGTTCTTGAAAAGCATTGTCATTCATTGTCGTAAGGAAGAAAAACGGAAATGAGACCAAATCAGGACTTTAGCCAGATCATCCATGCAGATCCTCTTAAGCCTGAATATTGCATTAATTATAGCTGCTGCTACTCAATATGCGTCAACCTTTTCAGAAAATGCTTGTGTGCGAATTTCCTCCACTATAATTTTTTCGTTTCTGCTAAAAGTCTGCCTAGGTCTGGTGAAAGTGAGTCTTATTTCTGGACTTCTCTTTTAATTTCAGTAAAAGAGCAAACGACATGACATTCTTATTCTGAAACATAATTTTTAAATCTTTTCAGGCTGCATCCCCAATTTCTGCGATCCGAATTTCTACATGCCGAATCGTCAAAACAACTACGATCAGAATTGGCTCGCCGCCCAACTGCGAGTATGTCAATTTTCAATTTCTAAGGAAATTTTGATTTTTTCTTGTCAAGAATTTGATGATTTCATTGGAAAATGATTGAGCACTTTTTCATGCAAAGAATCAGCTAAAATTAAGTTTAATCTTCACCAGACTTGTAAGTTTTCGAATCGCATAGAACGAGACATTTCACATTTTCGAGAGGCAAAAAAGAAGACATGCTTTCTTTTTCGAAAATGCACACTATCTCGTTTCGTGTCGTTAATCGCGGCTCGAAAATTTACAAGGCTGAGCTTCTTTAATAGAATTAGTTGATTTCAGCACGTTGGCGTCTTCGGAACCTGCTTTGGCGTGCACCCGAATAACGCAGGCAATTACACCGAGGAAGTGCACAACTTTCTTATTCAACTGGCCACGGAAGACAGGAAGAAGTACAAGCTGGTCGCGATTGGCGAATGCGGCATAGACTTCTACAGGTGAGAATCATTTGAAATCCTGAAATTTTGAAAATCTTACAATTTCTCACAAATAGTATTAATTGAATCGACGAGTTCTGGTACGAATCATGCTCATATTCTCCTTAATTTCATTTACTTATTATCTTTTTTAATCCATTGAAATTTTTCTAACGTATTTTCCTTAATGAGATAGAAAATTGTTCAAAGTTTCATTAAAGTCCGAGTTGAATGCATTCTTGATTCGATGAAGAGTAGGACATGACTCGTAACAGAAATTTCTGATCAATCAAATAGCAAATCACCAAGTTTTGTTCTTGTGCCAGAAACTTTCACATCTGAATTTCTGTCAGATGATTTGATGATTTTGAATTTAGAAACGGAGCGACGCGAGACGCACAAGTGATATGTTTCGAGCGCCAGCTAGAAATCGCAACTACATTCGGACTGCCAGTGGTCATCCACTGCAGGAGTGGCATGATCGACCCAGCCAATCCAGATGAACAGAACGCAGAGGACTTCTGTCTGCAAATCATGATGAGAGTAGGTTTTCCATATTGATTCTCTTTAAAAACCATGCAAAGTTACTTTTCCTCCTCTTTTATGACGTGTTACTTTTCTCCCCACCTGCACTCGCAAGGAAAGGTTTTCCAAAACCGTGAGTGGAGGAAAAAGTAACGTGTCAACAAGATGGGGGAAAGTAACGATGTTGGAGAAAAGCAACTCTGTCAAAAACAAATCTGGCAGCACTTTCTTACCTTCTTTAGCACATGGATGCCACAGGTTTTGAAAATTTCCATCCCTGTTATACACCTGTCTTCTTCTAAAGTTAAAAGTAAATTGCGTACCTGTAACTTGCCTGTAATATCTGCTCACCTCCGGAAATTATTCAACCCTTTCAGAAATTGCATCGCTTCCACCCAATTCATCGACACTGCTACACGGGAACCATCCAGAACGCGCAAAAGTGGATCAACGCATTTCCGCACATCGTGTTTGGTGAGTTGAAATTTTAGCGAATTTTGATGAAATTCTGAAAGAACTGATAATACCCATTGAAATTGTAGTTTTATCGATTGTTTTCTCGAAAGATACTCCAAAAATGGAGCGATTTTTATTGAAAACTCGTGAAATTATTGAGTTTTTGAGAGGCAAAAAAATCTTATTTGCAGGATTCACGCCGATAATCACGAAAGAAGACTCGCCAGTTCGCGACACCGTCAGACACTTGCCACTCACCAGGATCGTTCTCGAGACCGACGCCCCCTATTTCAACTTTGGTGTGAGTTTATTGATTTTTTTCTTAACTAACGAAAAAAACGTGTTTTGTTTCAGTTCAGAAGGATGGAGGGGCAGACGCCGAGCGAATTCCCCGAAGGCTTCACCATCCCCACGTACGGTAAGATTTGACAACTTTCGTATTCTTTGTTATTCGCAACTTTTTAAAAATTATTTTCTTACATGAATTCAGAAATGGTATTTTAATCCCTATTAGAACGAGATGTGATACCACAAGTAAATAGTGCAGAAATGAGAGGAGGAGGCTCTGGTGCAATTCAAAAATTCGTTTTTGCACACTATTTTCTTTAGGTCGCGCACCTCATTCTAATGGGGATTAATATCGCTACAGAACCTCCTTTTATCATATGTTCGATTTCAGCGTGCCTGACAGCGTGTGCCATTTCGGACATCAAGCAAATCTGCCTGCCGCATGTGCTGAAGACGACGCGCGAGAACACAGCCCGCGTCTATTTGCTCAACGGCGTCGAACTCTTCAAGGAATGATTCCACGATCCACTTCAAAATACACTGCCACTTTCGGGTACCAATTTCATTAAAAATTTAACCTTCGGAAAGATATTGGAATACAATGACATTTTTAGTTCATGATAAAATAACGATTTGGAAATATTGCAACGATATGACATGACGAGAAATAGTATAGGTTTTAGGAAAAAAGGAAAGTTTTCTCGCTTTACGCGCGATTTTACATTGTTGCGACGAATTCCCCAATTTGCATTAAAATTAACTCGAGTCTAAAACAACTCTGAATTGGACATTTCAGACTTGCCAGACCCACCCGTTTCTTTCTCCTTCCTCTCATTCACTCTTTCAATCCTTCAACTACTCAACCATCCAAGGTCCACTCATTTATTCATCTATCAATTTATCTGTGAAAACTTCATCATTTCTTCCTTCCACTTTCTTGGGAAGATCACCCAGTTTTTTTTTCCATTTTCTTCAGAACTCAAATTGGGCAAATCTCTCAATAAGTCTACTCATTTCTACGGGTCATTCAAATTACATTTATTCGATTGTACTTTTTTTTGAAGCCTGAAACAATAAATACTATCCCCATTTTTAACTCTACGATATTTCATTAATAATTTCAAAAATTCATACAGAATTTCATTTCCTTCACTTTCTATTGTTCGAGGAATCGTTGCCCGAGAAATGTCATTTCGTGTCTGATTTTAGCAAAACTATCAAGATGCTCTTCCGTGCTTTCGATTGGTGTAAAGTATTCGTTGACCGTTTTCTTAATTTTTATCAAGAACAAACAATTTGATCAATATTGAAGTGACGATGAAAATAAATGTATCGCTTTCTGCTAATATTCAGATTTCCCGTAAAAATGATATTGATGTGTAAAACTACAGAAAAGATATAACAGCAAGCAGATCATCATCAACAATAATTTACAAAAAGGATAGAATCAAACCATAGGTTGAAAATTCTAAAAATGGTATTCTGATGTGCAAATCAAGCATGCTATTCATGACAGATTTATTGAAAATGGAAGCGATTAAAATAAAAATATTTATTCGCATTCGAGTAACAATTATGCATCAATAACCTTTCACATGTTATAAGTTTTCGACTTTGTACTGCGAACCCTTCATAATTTTCTAATTTTGCAATTTTTCTAAGGAGTTCGTAGGACATTCGCCCATTAAAGATTCAAATAAAATCTCGCCCAACTTTAGGCGGAGCCTCCATTTTACCTCGCCACATGGGCGCGACTTGAGGAGGAGAGTCAGTTCTCCTCTTTGGATAGCAGTTGTACAGCCTCCAACATCTTTTTTTTGTATTTTTTGTGCTTTAATTTTGTGAAATGATAAAGTTTGGTTAATACCCCAAGTCTTCATTTTTCATTGTAGCACCTGGCAAGCGTCTGCTCTTCTCGCTAATCGCGCAACTTATTCCTCGCATCATTTCCGTCTTTATTTCCTCCTGTGTCTCTTGCGATCTTTCCTCTCACAAGGTTGACTGATTGGCAATATTTTGATCTCTCAACCTGATTGTGAGCCTTTCGTTTGTTATCCCCTCGTTTCGCGGTCTTATTGAATAGGCCAACCGTCTTTCTATCACTACACCTCAGGTTAGAACTCACAGAACAAGTACCAAAGAAGCCTGCTCGTCTGTCGGCATATATTTACAATACCATCATTTTCTTTAGGCCAGTATTTCTAAGACTCGAGCACGCTGCTTTGTCTCTTTATGTTTTGTCCCCTGGAAAAGCAAAGGGGCATGAAGATTCGCAAACATTTTGAAACTCATACTTAACGCCGTTTTTTCGGTTTTTTGTACTTGGATCGAAGAACAAGCGCCTCAAAATTAGTGGGTACACCAAGTTTCAGCTCTGGAGACGCACTAATTGACTCTCCACGGTGACGAATTCGCGTAAAAAATGCGTCCTTTTCAGATGACGTCAAATTTCAGTGACAAGATGGTTTTTTTTCACGGATGAACGCAATGATTGACCTGACTCGCGCTCACTTCCGGGCGTATTCCATCAAAACTAAGGACAAAAATAAAAATCTGTTCTGGAAACTTCGGTTTTCGGTATATGACAATCGTAATTAGCAAACAAATTTGGTTCCAGAATAATCCAGAAGAATGTTATTCAACAGAATTCATCGTTTGAAGAGTAGACATTTCGTCAAATTTCACGAATTGTTCGTTCGGTTTTGATTTATGAACATTTTCGAAAATCTTTTATAGCAAAAGTTTTATTCTTACCTTCCGACGACCATTTTTTCGCCTATACGGCAAAACTGCAAGTGGGCGTGTCCACGCATACAAAAGAGGGCGGGACCTAATTTTCTCATTTTTGGCATTAGTGACCAAGGGGCTATCCACCCATATAGGCCATACCCGGTAGAACGACTTTTATCCACATGCAGTTCTTTGCTCGAATCTTAGAAATACTCCGTTTTAACAATGGAAAACAACAACGCCTTTAACTCTATGCATCTTCATTGTAAAACCCTAAAATTTAATGAACATATACCATATCTTGAACCTGACAGAATTTAGAAGTAAATTAAAGATTGAAATTTTAAAAAATTGATATCCAAAGGATTACGGTTATCGATCTTTTGTTCTTTCCTTCCCCCTTCATGTGTCCTGATATTCTGAAATTTCAACAGTCAATTATCTTTCTGCTAATAAATCACACGAATCTACTAATCAGGGTCAATTTTCTCCTTACTGCTTCTTTGCCTCTGCAAATTGGATGTCTCCTTCTCTGCACCTCTTGTCAGTGGTTATTGTTGATCCACCTCGTTTTACAACTTCGTCCTTCTGCTACACATGCACTTCTTCTCAGCAACTATCTCGATTCTGGCATTTTAAAGCCATCCCACCCAATTCCAGTATCCCTCTCCTGCTGAGCGGCACTTCTCCTTGTGCCTCACTCTCCCCTCCTCCCATCTGTTTGGTAGTTGTTCTGACCCACCCTCCCGTATTTTTATTACTTGTTCTACCATAGCATTTACAATCCCTGATACACTCTTGGTGCAGTGCTGTTTTCTGCAGTTTTATTCGATATTCGTTTCTATTGGTTCTTCCTGCATATTCCTATCGTTTTTCATTGTTTTCTGCCAGCAAAAGTTCCGCACGTGTTGGGTTAAGATGTTGCGAATTTGGATCATTCTGCTGTGTTGTTGTATTTCTTTGACCAGGGGATGGTGGTGAGATTTGAAATATTAAAATTCATGATTGAAAATTGAAAATTTGCGAGACTTTACCAGACTAATCATTGTGAAACATAAAATCGCTAAAACTCATGTGATTTTGTGATTTTTCGCGGTATTCAGAGAGGTGAATAACAGATGAGGTCTATTGTGATCGAGAGTGACAAATCACATTACGTTGTGCAATAACATCGACAAACGTCATTACAAACAGATCGTGCCGATCATAAATAAGAAATTTGTAGGCTCCTTGCGTCTTGGGACCCAGTTCGTTTCTCGAATCAGTCGTCTCTCTGCGGCTCTGTCCCTGGCTTAACTTCCAAACAACGGCAGCTATGCGCAAGATATCCGAATGCTATGAGATTCTTGGTAATCGATTGAATTTATTTACTGAAGTCATACGATAGAAGGCATAGAGTTGCTAAAATAAATATAGCCTGAAACTTCATAACACAAGACATTGAATCATGACAGAATAGGCTATGAAGAATCGAAAATGTTCGACAATCTAGTCTTTCCTTTACTGTTTTTTTTTATGTTTTAGTATCCTGGATGTTATCAACTTCCAAATGAGTTCCGAATGTAGAACTAATGTTTAGGTAGATGGAATCCACCAGTCGATATCAGAATGTCAACACTCTTTCGCTGACCAACGCTGGAATTGTTCGTTAGATGCAAGCCATCTTCAACCACTTCAAGGCATTTTCACCCATTTGAAATGACAAAGTTGTGATTATTCAAATTTAGCTGCTTCTCGTGAATCAGCATTCGTCTATGCCCTTACTTCGGCTGGTGTGACTCATTCCATTTCGAAGGCCTGTGCGAAGGTACAAAAGATTTCAAATTTAGCAAAGGGAAAAGTTGGAAACGCAATGCAATGTCAAGTTTATGTCTTTTTCTCTATTTGTTCAGTTGAAATTTACCAAGTTTCGTTTGAATATGTTCACATGAGATGTTCAAATTACTCAACTTTCACCTTCTCGATCGTTCGATCGTAATTCATCTCTGTTTTGAATGCACCCGACAATTTACGACTCTATTGCGCTTTATTGCTCCCTCCCCCTTATGCAATTCCTCTAGGGTCTGATTGAAGACTGCGGTTGTGGCTCTCTGCTCTCCGAGTCGGCTCCTGCCATCTCGCAACAGTCTTCCTACTATCAAACAACCTTCTCGAATCAGGCTCATGCCAGCCAATTCGCTTGGTCAGGATGCTCAGACAATGTCAAATTCGGCAACTCCTTTGGAAGAAAATTTCTCGATGCTGGAGAAAAGGTCGACGAGAATGCTAGTGCGAGGTATATTGAAAGATCTTATGATTGAAAATCGCTGATACATAAATAACTTATCCATTTTCATGTATGTAAACTACAGAAATGTTCTCTTATCATCAAATCTCAATCTTTATGGTTCAATGATATTAATCGGCTTCCATGATTGTTTATCAAATGAGAATTTTAGATGGCTAATGAATGTACACAACAACCGAGTTGGCAGACGAGTGGCTGCGAACACGATGCGAACAGAGTGCAAATGTCATGGAGTCAGTGGCAGCTGTGTGACGAAAACCTGCTGGAAAGTTGTCAATAGGTCAGACAGGCATTAATCCTGAATTTCATCGAGCATAGAGCAGTTTACAGACTATCGAACATTACGACACTTCTTCATAAGAAGTACACAAATGCACAGCAGGTTATTGTGAAACCGAATTCTAACGCTCTAATTATTCAATCGATGACTTCCTCTGGCAGAGGAAGGACGGAACGCTATCTCAGCGAAGCTAAAGCTAATAAAGTATGAATTTAATTTTGAAAAATAGTTAAATTGAACCGGTGAATTTCAGGTAGCCAAAAGTGATTTGATTTATTTGGAAGATTCTCCTGATTACTGCAACATAGACATGTCAGGCAGGGAATGCGGAGACAATTGCAATGAAATTTGTTGTGGAAGAGGTCATTTTTTCTGGAATTTCTGAAAAATGATGGAAAGTTTAGGTTGGAAAACAATTCGCGAGTTGGTTGAAGAGCCCTGTCATTGTCAGTTTGTTTGGTGTTGTGAAGTGAAATGCCAGGCTTGCCGGAAGGTCGTCGATCGAAGTTATTGCCGCTAGTCGTTTGGAAGCAGCTGAACTGAAAAATAACGGAGGATTATAATGAATTTCTGATTTTTTATCTGCAAAGAGAATGTGCAATCATTTTGCTAAAAGTTATATCTGATTAGTTTTTTTTCGATCTCTGTGTCTGTAAGTAACGATCTCATAGTTTTGTTTCGTAATTTTATTATCTTCATTTGTATTTCTGCTTTATTTTCTGTTCTCGACGACAGATTAGATGCATATCGCAAATGACCTAATAAAATTTTGAGCTCAGTTATCATTTTATTACCTCTAAATGAAAATTTTCGAGATAACGTTTTACTTTTGATTTTATCAACCGGAATGTTCTTGCGTCAGTTGATTCTTTTACGGATGTATTTTTTCTTATTATTTTTCGTTCGCTTGAAATTTTATATCTTCACTTCTTCGACAAGTGGATTATGACACTCATGCCATATTTGTATTTGGGAATTTTTAGCTTCATTTATTTTCCATGATGACTAGCTTTATTATGAGCGATATTCTCTGTCAATTATTTGATTTATAAATTGTATTCTTATTAATATCTTTAAATATATATTTCGAATTATTGCATTTGGCTCAATTTTGCCTGAAGGATTTTGATAATGAAACGTCTAGATGTTGAGCTTGGTTCTGTCTGCCTGTCTGGTGGGCCTCTTGAGTGCGGCAACCTATTCCGATGATGTCGCTCGGAATAAAATGCTGCCCCTCGCAGCGGCTGCCTATTCGAACAATCCACAGCTGTGCTTGACCAGCAAGTTCACCAATGCAGTGGTCAGTAATGACAAATCTTCGGTTAGAAAAAGAGTTGAAAAGTTTTCAGCTGAAGAAGGAATACAACATCGGATGCGACTTGCTGCACGCAGACACCTGCTCGGGATATTTAGCCACTCTGAATGGGGACAAAGCCATCCTTCTTGCATTCAGAGGCACACAAGGGTTCTTCCAATTGATTATGGAAGCTGACAAGAGTGTCTTCAAAGAGCATGTAATTTTTGCTTCATAGTTCTGTTAGAGTAAAGTGAGCAGGAGTGACTAGAATTTCGGAAAAACTACTTTCACTTTAAGAGTGAATGTCAGGAAAAACCAAAGTCTTAGCAAAGAGGTGGTTTCCAGGGGTCCGTCGATTTGGCTAATTTTCACATATATTGTTCAGTTTTTCACGCTGATCATCATAGTGTGATTTGTTTTTCTAAAATCGATTACTGTAGCGGATTACGGTAGCTTAAAGTTTTGACAGATACGACCTCAGAAAAAATTCATAACTTCCTTATTTGTGGATAAAATCGAGTGGGGTTTTCAGCATTGGATAGCTCACGAAAAACTCTACAAATAATGTAACTACGACCACCTGCTACGATCAACAACTTTCCGCCAAAAAATTTGAAAAAGTGACCCTGACCGACGACGGTTTTTCACGATTTTGATCCCATCGATGTCTTGGAGAACCGGCTGGAAATGGCTTTATTTTATAGAGAATCTTGTTCTGAATAAAAATATATAACTTTTTCGAAGAAAAAAATGGGTTCCTGGGATCAAATAAACCCCCGAATGCGTAAAACCAGGGTGATTTTCATAAAAGAAAATTTCAAAAATACCTCTCTGTGTGTGCATATTCTAGAATAAGTTCTGTAACAAAAGTTGATCAACTTGAAGAGCTCTACAAAATTCTATGAAAAACTCCGACGTTAACTCACATTACACTTGTAAACGCAGTACGGGTATATAGGGTAACTTCGGATAACCTTTTCTGTCAAAATTAATTTCTAGAAATTAAAAAAAATATGTTTGCTTTATTCTTCTACTCGAGATTTACACAATAAAAGAAGAATCATCGAATTTGGTCCAGAAATAAGAAAGTTATGAATTTTTTCCTGAGATCGGATCTGTCAAAACTTTAAGCTACCGTAATCCTGCATACGCTAATTTTTATGAAAAACAAACCACACCATGATAATCAGCGTGAAAAACTGAACAAACCCTGTGAAAATCAGTCTGATTTGCGGACCCCTGTTTATACTGACTTTGGTCCTTACTGACATTCACTCTTAAAATTGAAAGTGGAAAGGATGTATATAGTTGAATTGAATGTTGAGCTGCAACGTCTTTGAGGCCAAGAAAATTCTAGGTGAATTGGATCGCTGGAGGCCAAGTTTCGAAGTACTTCTCCGATGCTTTCATGGCTGTCTGGAATCACGGCATGAAGAACGATTATCTGACACTTCGCTCTCAATATCCGAGCTATAAAGTCTGGGTCACTGGTACTAAAATTATAGTCTTCGAATGTTTCAACTAAAATAATTAGGTCACTCTCTCGGTGGAGCCATGGCCAATCTTGCTGCGAGCTATTTAATCGCGAATAAACTGGCTGATGCCGCTAATGTGGAAGTTGTCACTTTTGGAGGTTTTCATATAATCTTTCTATTCTCATACCAAAATATTACTTTTAAGAACCACGAGTGGGAAACCCCACCTTCGCGGCGGCTAATGACAAACAGGCAATTTTCCAAATTTTTATTTTGAAGGAAAGATTTATTTTAGCTGTCGTATCACTTCCGAGTCACTCATTCCCGTGATGTAAGTTGATAAATTCTAGCTATTATTTATCCTTCACGCTAATAATTTGACAACGATCTCTAGGTTGTTCCACATATTCCTGAAGAAGCGTTCGGATACAAACATCAGCAGTATGAAGTAGGGAGATGATTTTAATTTGGATAATTTGTATTCATTAGGCTTTCTACCACAATGACATGAAGCCTGGAGCAACATACAAAGTCTGTCAAGGAGATGAAGACAATGGCTGCTCGGATGGATTGCTGATTACTGCTAGCATTGCTGATCATCTGACTTACTTCCAGCATGATATCAGTGATTGGGGTACGTTTGAGTTATGATCAACCTGCTTTAAGTACAGTGACAGTAAATGGTTCGGATAAATTGTGGTTCTGAATGCGCCTTAGTAGACCGAATTATCGTTGATCGATTTGAATGAAATTTGGCATATTTTCTCCTCATTGAATTGGGAGTTCCTATAAAATTTCATTCAAGTTGGTCAACTACAAGTCGATCCACCAGGCTTAATTCAGAATTATAACTGTTTCAAACGTTTTACCGCCACTGAGAAAGAATGCATGGCAATAGATAGATTCATTCAGCATTTCTATGATCCAGGAAATAATTCAAGTAATTTTAGGCGACAAGGGATGCAAATAAATAAGAAGCCGTGCAAAATACACAAGCAGGGGATATCATAATTTCATCTTGCGATTTTTTGATACTTTATTGTAATAAGAGATAATAAACTTTCATGCTTTTATGTACTAATCAACATGATAATTTCACATAAAATTTGGCGATAACAAACTTTATGTCCTTATTCGGAAACTCCACATTTTTGCAAATATTCATGATTCCGACAAAAATGTTATAAAACAATGAAATATTGACAATATTTTAAAATAGAAATAGTAATTAAGAGAAGTTGAGTACTGCTACCCACAAAGATGTCGACGAAGTAAGGGTGCTGTATAGAGGCTAGAAGGTAGACCAAAGATGCGAGCGAAAACGTTTATTAACTGATAGAGTGAGGTATTTATAGAGATCGAGGGTGAGATATGCAATTTGGTAAGGTGAGATTATTATATTAAGACGCATTCTTTGAATAACCCGAACAAAATATAAAGAGTGGCACAACTGCAAAAGTGTTCCGGATCCGAACCAAACTTATATGGTAGATACACCCATGGACCCTAATCACAAAAATGGGGAGATCAGACCTCGCCCCCAAAAGTGGGCGGGGCTAGGTGGGGGTCAAAGTTGAGCATTTTCACGATTTGATCATAAACAGGGGGCACAAAGAAAACTTTTTTGTTATAAAAGATCTTCGAGAAATTTAAAAAGGATGAACATGGCCATGGAATGTACTTTCTAAAAATATAATGGTTTAGGAAGGTCAACCACTTGCTAGGTGCGGGAGGGGTCCCAAAGTCAAGTGTCAAAAATGGCAGTTTTAAAAACATGCATTTTTTGCAGAAAATCGCTTTTCCTGAAAAATTTTAGAAGTTCCAAAAATTTAATGCTATATTCGGATTCTACGTATCAAATTACTCTAAAATCAGTCCTAAAAAGCATAGATTAGGTATGCCACTTTTGAGCAAAATGCAGTCAAACGAGCGTGGCCCGAGGGTCGAGTTTTAAAAAATCGATCGAACAAATTCAAACGATACACCAATCGATAGCCCTTGAAAAACTGAGCAACTTTTGTGAAGACACTATATGATTTCCTATTATGGTATGCGTGGTATGAAGGTTTGAATGGGTCAGACCCACGAAAATGACAAAAATATTCAAAAATCCATAACTTTTGTAAAATCAAACGAATTCGAAAAATCTTTTCGGGATATAGCAGTTTAAGAGCAATACTTCATTTTTGCTTCCTAGAGTACCGTGCTATCACTTTATCATGGTACCATATGGGTCCATGGAAAACTACCCATATGGTACCCGAGTGATACTATACCAAAATGGGTATCAATCGACTCGAAATTGACTGGAGAGTGATATTCGAGTCCATTTCTATCAATTTCAACAATTGGTTTCGAAGTACTATCTTCAACAATATCGAAAACTGCCTGCTGAAAATGACCAAAATTCGGGTATTTTTAAATTATCATAGAATATGATAGACTAATATTTTTCAAGCGGTTTTCAACATCTTACTCAGCTCGATAAAGACTTCCGATTGTGATATACAGGGTGCGGACAAACTATGGAGGCACTTATTATTTGCTGCCAGATGCGTATAATCTGGTACTAACTATCCCAAATAATTTTTATAGAATCTTTGGAGCCTACAGACCATAAATTCATAAGAAAACTTTTATAATTGTGAAGTATGAATCAGAGCTGAGACGAAATTTCGAGGGTTTTGAGCCATTTCGGTTTCGATTTCGATTTTGAATTTTAAAATTTCAATTTCGTCTCAGCTCTGGTTGCAATACTCCATTTTCCTCATTTTTCGGAAAAATTTTATTTCTTTGGAGATTTTAGATAAAAGTTTGTAGCTTATTAAATTATTATTTCGAATTAAAAAAATAAATAAAATAGAAATAACACAAATATTTGCCCAAAAGAAAACTGGCCTATTTTTGGAATTAC
The DNA here is from genome assembly GCA_002287525.1 of Diploscapter pachys. Classification (NCBI taxonomy): domain Eukaryota; kingdom Metazoa; phylum Nematoda; class Chromadorea; order Rhabditida; family Rhabditidae; genus Diploscapter; species Diploscapter pachys. The sequence continues at coordinate 25,216 of LIAE01006508.1, read as the reverse complement.
CTTGCCGTTCCTTGGGCAAATTGCGGGTGGATAGGAGGCGTCAGAGATCTGGAACGATAGGAAATAATTTTTGCAAAAAGAAATACCAAAAATAGTCGACAAAAAATGCGAAAAAACGCGAAATTCGAAAAAGGAAAATAAGGGGAAATTGCTAACATAGCAATACGGTAGTTTCGGCCCCCACCCACTTTGCTCTTTTCCGTGCGGCGCCCCTGTCGTTTGCAAAATCCTCTGTTAACGGATCTGACTGCGTGAGAGTGGATTTCAGGATGGCGAATAGGGTTTGGAGAATCTTCAAATAAGGGGAAAGCCGAATTTGGAAAATCGCATAGTTCGGAAAATGAAAAAAATATGGAAATTTTAGATTGGAAAACAGTTTGCGAGTTGGTTGAAGAGCCCTGTCATTGTCAGTTTGTTTGGTGTTGTGAAGTGAAATGCCAGACTTGCCGGAAGGTCGTCGATCGAAGTTATTGCCGGTAGTCGTTTGGAAGCAGCTGAACTGAAAAATAACGGAGAATTATGATGAATTTCTGATTTTTTATCTGCAAAGAGAATGTGCAATCATTTTGCTAAAAGTTATACCTGATTGGTTTTTTTTCGATCTCTGTGTCTGTAAGTAACGATCTCATAATTTTATGCTTTTCATTTGTATCTCTCTGCTTTATTTCCTGCTCTCAACGGCAGATTCGATGCATATCGCAAATGACCTAATAAAATTTTGAGCTCAGTTATCATTTTATTACCTCTAAATGAAAATTTTCGAGATAACGCTTTACTTTTGACTTCATCAACCGAAATGTGTCTGGCGTCAGTTGATTCTTTTACGGATGTATTTTTTCTTATTATTTTTCGTTCGCTTGAAATTTTATATCTTCACTTCTTCGACAAATGGATTATGACACTCATGCCATATTTGTATTTGGGAATTTTTAGCTTCATTTATTTTCCATGATGAATAGCTTTATTATGAACGATATTCTCTGTCAATTATTTGATTTATGAATTGTATTTTTATTAACATAAAAAATCTTTCGAATTATTGCATTTGGCTCAATTTTGCCTGAAGGATTTTGATAATGAAACGTCTAGATGTTGAGCTTGGTTCTGTCTGCCTGCCTGGTGGGCCTTTTGAGTGCGGCAACCTATTCCGACGATGTCGCTCGGAATAAAATGCTGCCTCTCGCAGCGGCTGCCTATTCGAACAACCCACAGCTGTGCTTGACCAACAAGTTCACCAATGCAGTGGTCAGTAATGACAAATCTTCGGTTAGAAAAAGAGTTGAAAAGTTTTCAGCTGAAGAAGGAATACAACATCGGATGCGACTTGCTGCACGCAGACACCTGCTCGGGATATTTAGCCACTCTGAATGGGGACAAAGCCATCCTTCTTGCATTCAGAGGCACACAAGGGTTCTTGCAATTGGTTATGGAAGCTGACAAGAGTGTCTTCAAAGATCATGTAAATTTTGCTTCATAGCTCTGTTAGAGTAAAGTGAGCAGGAAGAATGGTTAGAATTTTTGAAAACTATACCTTCACTTCAACATTGAAAGTGGAAGGGATGTATGTCATTGAATTGAATGTTGAGCTGCAACGTCTTTGAGACCAAGCAAATTCTAGGTGAATTGGGTTGCTGGAGGCCAAGTTTCGAAGTACTTCTCCGATGCTTTCATGGCTGTCTGGAATCACGGCATGAAGAACGATTATCTGACACTTCGTTCTCAATATCCAGGCTATCAAGTCTGGGTCACTGGTACTAAAATTATCGTTTTCGAATGTTTCAACTAACATAATTAGGCCATTCTCTCGGTGGAGCCATGGCCAATCTTGCTGCGAGCTATTTAATCGCGAATAAACTGGCTGATGCCGCTAATGTGCAAGTCGTCACTTTTGGAGGTTTTCATGTGATTTTCTATTCTCATACCACAATGTTACTTTTAAGAGCCACGAGTGGGAGATCCGACCTTCGCAGCTGCTGATGACAAACAGGCAATTTTCCAAATTTTTATTTTGAAGGAAAGATTTGTTTTAGCTGTCGTACCACTTCCGAGTCACTCATTCTCGTGATGTAAGTTGATAAATTTCGGCTATTATTTATCCTTCACGCTAATAATTTGACAACGATCTCTAGGTTGTTCCACATATTCCTGAAGAATCGTTCGGATACAGGCATCAGCAGTATGAAGTAGGCCGATGATTTTGATTTGCGTAATTTTGTACTCATTAGGTCTTCTACCACAATGACATGAAACCTGGGTCGTCATACAAAGTCTGTCAAGGAGATGAAGACAATGGCTGCTCGGATGGATTGCTGATTACTGCTAGTATTGCTGATCATCTGACTTACTTCCAACACGATATCAGTGATTGGGGTACGTTTGAGTTATGATCAACCTGCTTTAAGTACAGTGTCAGTAAATAGTTCGGATAAATTGTGATTCTGAGTGCACCTTGGTAGACCGAATTATCGTTGATCGATTTGAATGAAATTTGGCATTCTCTTCATTGAATTGCCAATTTCTACAAAATTTCATTCAAATTGGTCAACTACAAGTCGATCCACCAGGCTTAATTCAGAATTATAACTGTTTCAAACTTTTGACCACCACTGAGAAAGAACGCATGGAAATAGATTCATTCAACATTTCTGTGATCCAGGAAATAATTTAAGTAATTTCAGGTGACAAGGGATGCAAATAAACAAGAAGCCGTGCAACATACACAAGCAGGAGATATCATAATTTCAACTTACGATTTGTTTGATACTTTATTGTAATAAGAGATAATAAACCTTCATACTTTATGTATTAATCGACACGATCATTTCACATAAAATTTGGCGATAACAAACTTTATGTCCTTATTCGAAGACTCCACATTTTGCCAATATTCATGGTTCAGACGAAAATGTCATAAAACAAGGAAATATTGATCACAATTTTATTTAATCAAATTAAATGAACAAAACGATAATAATCAATTTACAAGGTCAATTTTATCTTCGGTGCACTATTATCTTCTCAATTCATATTTGGTTCAATGAGCTACTCTTCGAAATTCATGAAATGCTTACCTTTTTTGAATTTTATTGTTTTGGTGACTGGCATCTGCTGATGCGTATTGGTTGAACCATTTAGAAATATGGTAGATTTTATATAATTAGTCAAATACATGACCATAGGATTGAATATCTCATAAGGATGTTGTGAATAATCACAGAGTAGACGGGAGAGATTGGGTGGGGTCTAGGATGATTGAGTCCTTCATTTATTTTTTCAGATTTTTTAGAATTATTTTAGATGTTGGAAAATTCGTTGGGCCGTGGTGACTAGGACCGAAGGCTGAATAAATCGGCTGCTTCTGACCGTGATTTTTTTTTTTAATAGTTGTTTTGAGTTTTTAATATAATTCCCTTTGCTCAGCTGATAGAAATTTCGAATTAAGTGGATGGTAATTTGCAATGGGATAGGCTCTCGGGTTGGAAATATTTAGAAGAATATTTGGAATAATACCAGTAAAATGTGGAGGAACCATGCAGGATGCAATAGATTTCTTTTAATTACTCTGAAGTTAGAATATTAGATCTTTCAGATGAGAAAACTATCATACCTTCTTTAGTGATGAATAAAAATGCAATATTCTTATCATCAATAGTTGATTTAGCTGGTAACATGTTTTTTTGGTATTTTTCGGTTAATTGTTATGAGCGTTTTATGATTTTTTGTTGAATCGTCATCGGATTATCATCTTCAACTTATTGATATCATCGTTTTTTTTCTAAAATTATCAGATTTAGAATTAAAAATTATAAAATACAACATTTGCGTAGCTCTTTGAACCATTTGCGACTAAAAATTAAGTTAATGAACTCGGAATAATAATACACCGAATATAAGACAAAATAGTACAATTGAAAACGAATAGCATGATATAAATCGATATATCGATTGAAAACTCGTACGTACGATTTAACCAATCTACCTATCAGCACCATCTTCTCATACAAAGCATACGTTACCTAAAGTAAGCTTGATATTATGAGGTAAATATAAAATATCCAAAATATTACACCTAACAATAATCGAAATCACATTGGAAGCGATAACAGAAACGTGCATCGTGGATTTTTCAACGCGGTAATCCCCCATTGGATAGGCGACTAAATACAGGACAAATAGGCTCATAAAAAGTAGATAAGCTCAAATTCCTAATCGAGTGCGGAATCGATTGAACATTTCCTGATAAATATCGCAACACGAAAATTGAAATTGACAAATTTGTGGAAAAAATCAAATTCCTAACGCTGAAAATGAATATGAATCGACGAACTGAAACTGGACTGAATTATACGTCGATTACAGCGCAATTTAGTGAAGATTGTTGCTGATTATTACACAAATCTTGGCAATGAATTGCCTATGTTTCGATGATCTTTCTTAATTTCGTATTATTTCAGGAAGAATGTCGTCGTCAGGCGAAACATTAAAACCTCAACTAGGTAGCGTACCACCGCCACACAACTTCTACGATCATCAAGCGCATATGAAATGGAAGGTGAGATTATTTGAACAAGTGTATCATTCTTCGTGCAAAGCCATTGAACTTTTATATTTTATTAGATTCCATAGGTTTGAACATTGGATTATAATTGCATTTTCAGGCTGAACGAGAACTGTACTCGAGCAAGGCAGGTGTTCCACTAATTCCGAACGATTTGGCAGGTAAAATATTTGAATGCTTGTTTTAAAAGATTTATATCGCGATTATTATTATTTTGAGCACAGTAGCGGACAAAAGTATCCGGCCACTAATGAAATTTTGAATGCCTGGTTTGGATAATTATCATATCCAATCTTCTTGAAAATTAGCATACAAATTATTGCCATACCTCTACCAAGTTTCGCCGGATTGAATTATCACTATGATTCAAACCAGCTACTCAAGTTTTTTGTTGGTTAACGGATACTTTTGTACGCTATTGTAAGTTCGTAAAAAATTGATGTCATGAATTTCAGGTGGTTCTCGCCAGAAGAAGAACTCGGGCAGTATCGTTCAGCAAGCCCTCTCCAATCCATTTGTCCCAATCGGAATGTTCGCTACTGTTGGATGCCTCATTGATAAGTTTTCAGAATTTTATATTTTTATCTAAAATATGAAATTATTGAAACTTAAATAATTCCTGATACACAAAACAAAACACTCGAAGAAGAATATCCTCCAAAAAATTGTTAGACAAAAATTCAAAGACAGTTGAATTTTAGTAGAGATCGAGCTTCACACCATTTTAAAGATGTTTTGATCGTACAGCATCTAAATTATGTACATTTATTACTTGTTTTCACGAATAATGGCATCGATGCTGAAGCGCAACTCGTCTCAGGCTCAGCTGTTCATGCGAGGTCGTTGTGCGGCACAGGGACTCACTGTCGCTGCTCTCGTTGGAGGGGCCATGATGTTCGGTGAGTCATCAAAATATTGATATCTGAAGATAATGATAAATTCATATCATATTGCTAGGGGTATTTGTGAGATGTCTAAAGATTTATTTTCGCCATTTTAGTTATGAATTATTGAGATGCTGCTAAAAGCGTGTCTACTACTGATTTTGGTCTGAATTTCTAATTAGCGTTTTGGCTTTATGAAAAGGTGTGAAAAATAGCCAAATTTTCGACAGAAGATTTGGATTTTAATTGATTTTTAATAACTAAATGGAAAAATTTCCTTGGGAATTTTCACTAGAACGCTTTCTTACTCTTCGACATCTATCAAATGTGTGAAAATTTGACATGTAAATAGATTACCATCGACACGATGTAATGAAAATATGATAGCACTCTTAGAATAAAATAATTTTCCTTATATATATAATTTAAGAAATATTCAGGCATCAAACCAAACAACGCTGGTATCAAAGTTCCCGCTGTTCTGACTCCGCCTGAACCTGGAGCCGCCGCGCCATAAAAAATGATACCGAGAATTTCTGCGAAATTTCGAAGAAGTCAAATATCATACGAGTATTAGTGGAACTGTACATTTTAGAGCGAGAGACGAATTATTTTATGACTATAGAGTTGGTTTTTTTTGTTACCAATAAATTCTTTACCAAAAATCTTATTTGATTCTGCTCATTAAGTCGTTGGTTAGAAACCACGCGAAGATATTTATTTACATTTGATTTTTATTCGGATGGTTTATGATTTTCTACTTTTTCGTCTTTTTTCATTTTTATTCGTTCATTTCATTGTTTCACATATCCGTTCGTTTCGCTTGAATATTCTGCGCTTTATTCAAGTTTCTTTTCTTTTCAACAGATTTCTGTCTTCTTTGCGGACAAAAACACAAACTATAGGTTTTAGCGAATATGTCGCACAAAATCTTCAGTATTGAATCATAGAAGGTGCAAAAATGTCTTAGATAATTCAATTTTTATAAAAGCACATCATTTTTTTCCCATTTTGTAGCATTGAAAATGTAAAATCGTCCGAGATCATTTTATTTTTTATCAACCGAATATAATCTTTATATTGTAGCATAGAAAAATGAATACTATTTATGAGGTATTCAATTATTTTTTTATACTACGCAACCACTTGGTCTTTCTTATGTATGCTTGGGGAAGCAAGCTGTACCCGTTCGGCGTTCCAACAAACACGGTCTGGTTGTCGACCTTGCATCTTTGCATCCTCCATCCCCCTCTATCCATTCCTATCCATCCCCTATTCATCCTCTCCTTTTCTTTATCCCTTTGACTCTACGCACCCCTATGCACTTCCCCAGTCATTCACTCATTCAGTCATTTCCAGACCTGGTCTAGCAGGGCTATCTAATTTCTGTCTTCTGTCGTGTCCGCTAATCCATTCATTCCTCCTTTATCCCCCTTTCCTATATGACTTTCTATTCATTCGATCTGCGCATTCCTCTTCATCGCCATGCTCTGTTCAAATAATTCTGTTCGGTTCGAACTATGCACACGCACGAACTTTTTGACTTTGACTATTTTAATTTTTAAACCAGGGACTAGCATATTTGTATTTTTTAACATTCAAAATATTTTTTTCCCCTGAAGATCAACTTGAATTTTGCTCAAATCATAACTTCTTGGACTCTAGTCTGAATGTCAAATTCTTCCATCAGCATTTTATGCATCAGAAAGAATGGCTCATTTTCTTTGTAAACTGCAGTGAAAAGTATCGAGTAGCAAAGAGCTACTCACTCCCCTTTTTTTGTGCGCCCAGTCGAAAAGGACGAAAAATGCAGATGTTATCAGAATAGTGAAGGAACAAAGAACTGATGGATTGAGTCGTATAGATTTTAGTCTTTAGATTTCTGACTTACTTATCGTAAAATCAGCTTTGTTTTTTTTTTATTTAAGCGACGAAAAACCTACAAAATCTAGATCATTCAACATTTTTGCCCTATCGTTTCCATTTCATTCGTAATTTTGCATTTTCAAACATTATTTATTTAGTTTACATTTTCTTTCCGAATATTCAAAGACCATTCTGATGTTCCCTGCTAGTGGTTGTTTGCATTAATATTTTGTGCTCCTCGCCGCCCACTTGTTTAGGTGTCCATTTCTCCATTTCATTCCATATTTTCGATTCGTCACTCTCGCTTCCCCTCACATTTTCTCAATCACTGCGCACTTCGCACTGTGACTAACACTTTTTGCTCAATCATATTTTCCTAACACTTGTTTTTCTTTCAAATATTTGATTCATTCACCCTATCATTTCATATATTTCGTCTGATTTTTGCGAGAATTTATGTTCCAAATCACCAAATCTCGTCCACCTATTTCCGTTCCAAGCCATAATCTTCGAGTGATAAACAACATTTCCATTTCCTATGCTGATTTACCCCGGATTTTATCATCTTTAATTCATTCGAGCAGCGATTTCCTGTTTTGTCTGACTTCTTATAATTTTGGAGAAAAACTACGCCCACAATTTTGATAATTCAAAGTAAATTTCTCACCAAAACCTCTCCATCTTCATTTTATTTTTTATTATTTCTTTTAAATCGATCAAAACTACTCTCAAAATTTTTATCCTAGATTTCCAGTAGAATTTCAACAAAAAAAAAAGAATTACACCATCATTTCACTTTCCATCATTTTTCTTTGAATATTCTTTTTTCTTCGGTTTTGTAGATCTGTGACACTTTCTCCTTCAACATTTCTTCTAGTCAACCCCCTGTGTTCCTCTTTCTCACGCCCTCCTTCCTTTCTCTCTCCTCCTTCTCTCTCCCCATTCCTTTATTCGTTTTCCTTTTCCGATCAATCAATATCTTCTGCAGAATGCAGTGCTGTGTCGCTTCTAGCCGAATTGTCAGAATTCTTCCATTTTCTGATTATGTTTTCATTTATTTTCTTTTACTTTTCATTAGATTTTACCTAAATTAGCATAGATTGTAATGTTACAGAGTGTTCTGTCATTTGTTTTAATGCGAAAGGTTAAACAATGCCTCAGTTCTGATGCAGAAATATTTTTAGTGAAGTTTTCTGATCATCTAGCCATACTTGCATTTCTATTCTATTCAAAAGTCGTACAGTTTCGTTTGCGGACTTTTCATGAGTTATTCTTACGAAAACGTGAACAATGACCTCATTTTCATGCCAAAATCATGCAGTTTCTGACATATCGTGACATAATCATCCGACTTTTCCGCTATAATTCTTATATATTGCATAAGATGATGTATCTTACTCTTCTATGTCATCGTCTAGTGGCAGTCGAAAAACATAGTCCTCTTCTTCTAAGTGTATTCTGCTTTCATTCACTTTTTCCTTTACTTTCCTTCGATTTTTCCCCGACTCAGTTTCTTTCGTCTGTTTCCCTGCATCTTCTGTTTTGTGCGTTCAGTAATTAACTGTTGCTTCTGGCGTATTTCTGTATTTTCGCGTTCACGCAGCTCAACTCGACTAGAAGATGAGATAATTGGATGAGGGAAGAAAAAAGAGAAGAATTAGGGAAAGTAGACGCAGGAAGAGGAACACACAGAGGGCTTTGTTTATTATTCATCCATAGCAATTTGTCGCTATTCTGTTATTGGTGTTGTTTGTTATTCACTAATCCCTCGCTATGGTTCATACTAGTCGAAAATGGCAATTTTCGAAGGTTAGGAGGACGCAAATAGTGTTAATTTAGGATTTTTCTTGGATTACTTTGGATACAGAAAGAATTATTCTTGCATATTTTGAATTATATATCTATTAGTTCATCTATTATTTAATTAGTTTTCCAGTTTCTGTTTTCTTTGGTTTCTGTAATGATATGTGCATATTTACCGAACTTCTCATGTAGTTTAATCGGATTTAATAATGCATTCATTCAGCATCGGGAATTCAGCATTTAGCAACAGAAACATGCAGGGGACGATAGGAAATATACGAATTCATTAGATTGAAGCTTGTGAATGTGTTTTATTTTTTACATGATCTGTAATCTTCCTTATTCATTTGATTATCTAAAATTTTCACATTTTATCATCTTTAAATTTCATAATTCTTTCCTAGTAGCCAAAAAAATTGACTCGTCTTCGCAATATTCATTTTTCTTTGCTTTCCTCGCACCATATGCATCTGTGTGACTAATTTTCTCGTATTCTAAATGAAATGACTAATTCGAGCGGCGATTGCCTCGAAACAATTCATTGTCTGGAAGCGGAAAGGCGGGCAAGTAACAGGAAGAGAAGGGGAGATAGCGGAGGAAGGACCTTGGAATTGATCGAATGAATTGAAAACAGGTGCTTGTTCGGTTTTCCGTCCTCTGCTGTTGTTTCTGGCTCTTGTCCGGTGAGAAATTTGCGCGGCTCTGGTTTCTCCTTTTGAATGAAGCTTCTTGACTCTTGCTTCGGTCGTTGAATTTCTTATATTGCAAACCAAAGATTGGAGGCCAATTTTGAAAATTTCGAATGTTTTATTCTGCAAATTTGTCGTTTCAATCTATAAAAATTGCATTTCAAAGATATCTAAGCTAAACGGTTTCGTGCATTTAGAAAAGTTAGGATTTGTAAAAAGTATGTTTACCTCTTGAGACTGATCAAATTGAACTTCAACGATTTTTCCCTTCCAACAAATCAAATTATGTCAAC
>LIAE01006506.1:0-17418 GCA_002287525.1 Diploscapter pachys | reverse complement strand
AACATCAGGCCGTTCGGCTCGTCGGGAGGCAAGACCAACTCTATCGGACCTGGTATCATCATATACTTTCATCATAAGTCGCGTTCTCCAGTTCAACCCTTTCTAGAAGAGCATTTTTCCATTACGTTGTCATAATTGTTCCTCAAAGCAATTATTCGAAATTTGCCAAACTATGATGCGATTCTCGCCGACAAGCGCGGTGCGCCCATTAGTATTTTCATGGGTTTTCGCATTTCAAGCGGCGATTTCATTTGCAATGCATTTCCGGTGCCTCCACTCCGTCTTTCTTAGGTATACCTTTCGGTTGGGGGTAGGAAAAATCAACGCGATGAATTATTAACCGGACTGGCGAGGAGAAGGGGGATTTGTGACTCTGGCAGTGAAGGGGCAGCTGATAGAGTGGAAAGTGGAGAGCGCACAAAGGGACCCCCTCTATGAATGTCCCATTTCCAAATTCTCCCATTTCTCCCACCAACAAGTCGTCTTCCTCTTCTCGCTTAAGCCTAGACATAAACCTCTCCCAGGGGACAGACATTTTTGTGTTACTTTGTCACATTTGGTATCCCCTCCATTTCATTTTTTGTCCTCCCCTCCTCGCTCTGCATAGTTTTGTGTTCTCCGCTTCATAGCTCATCTCAATGGCTCTATTCTCCATTCAACTGGCAGCAGCAAATTGGGAGCATCTAAGCTGTGCCTCCCTCTATCAGAGCAATGTGAATCGGTCCCTCAGCAACTAATTCCGACGACAAATGTCATTCATCTGTTCCTACTCCTTCATTTCCAATACCGTTAGACGAATTTTGCACCGGAACAATTATAACAATGGTATGACGAGATTTTAAAAGGGAATTAGGATGGAAGGTTTCGTGAAAAATCACTCTCAAAATAGATTGGGTTGTCAGTAAGTTCTTGCTAGATACAAGGCTATTTTTACATTAGTTTTCTTGTAAAATTTGAAGGCCTTAATGATTGACATGTATGACACTGTTAGTGAAGCAGGTGTCATCCAATTTACACATTTTAGCCTTTTTGATAGCTAACTGACATCGAATTGTGAATCTCTTCTAATGAATCCATGTGTTGGCAATCCATTGTTTCTTTCGATTCAGTTAAAACTCTGATTTCTGATGAAATATGTTTTTAGGAAGTCAGCCGCTGGCAGGCGCAGAGCCGACGTCTCCAACGAAGAAGGACTCGAAGCATCGATTCGAGATCATCAAGAAGCTCGGCAGTGGCACTTATGGAAAGGTCTCCCTAGCATTCGATCACAAATTCGATCGGGAGGTGCGTTCTTCTTTCTTCTTTCCTTATTTTTAAAATTAGAAAAGAGCTATCGATATCTCCAGTCAGTGACAATGTGACTGCGTCACAACCTTGTCGAGGATAGTTTATTTATGAAAACAGGAACATTTTTGCAGTCCTCTCCCCTGTTCCGTTCTCAGTCAGTCAGTCAGTTTCCATCCCTATCCCTTTCAGTACCTCTTTCTGTTTCTGTCTTTATCTCTGTCTCTGGTTTGTCAAACATTTTATCACCCTCTGCACCTTTCTGCTGCAGCCACTTTTCAGTCGTTTCCCTTTCTTTTCCCCTCTTCCCTCTCGTCCGGATCAGCTCTGCCTCATTTCATTTACAACGTGAAAGTGAGGCGAACGCATTTCCTCTCCTTCTCTTCTCTCTATCCTCTTATCTTTATCCCTCCTTTTATCCTTTCTTTGTCTCTCTTCTCTTTCCTTTCTTTTTCACTCAGCCCAGCTTCAGCTCTGCTAAATGAACAAGACTTCACGTTTTACTGCAATAAATCAATACGACAGACGATTTTTAGAGCTCACAAAATTTTGAGTTAATGCGCGGGGAGATGGAGGGAGGGAGAATAGAAGAGGAGCGATGTGGCAGAGCCCCCATTTTATTCGAGGAGCCAATCATAAAATCCGTACAGCTGAATGTCGATCTCTGTCCACTTAGATCCATTTAGATGCAGATTTGTGTCGAATCGAGCATCACTCCACCCTGCAATCGTCTGCTCGTCTGCAAGGCCGTCTGTCATTTTGAGTTTCCATTTGCGAGCTGCGCAGTTTTTTGTTTATTCTGATGGCCCTCGGGGAATTGTCATGTCCTTCCATTTGAAGAGAGCAGCGTCATTGTCAACTTGTTGTTATGATGGGTGGAAGGCTGGAAGGGGGTGACAAGTCAAAGGCTGGAATGGATATGGAAAGAAGTGACTGACTGAAACTGAAATGAATTGATAGCTTTTGCAAAGGAAGTGAAGAAATGACGAATTTAGATAAATTTACTTTGCAGGTAGCAGTGAAATTGATCAAGAAGAGCGCGATCGAGAACAAGGCAGATCTGGTGCGAATTCGCAGGGAAATCAGGATCATGTCCTGCTTGAACCATCCAAACATCATACAGATATTCGAAGGTAAATTTGTATGTTTTGAAGAAGCGAAATTATGTAAAATTGTCTTTTGAAAGAGCAAAATTAATTAGCAGAGTTCATGGTACAAGGATTATTTTCTGCCATTAACGAGCATATTTTCTAATTTTTCAATAATGTAGGACCAGTTTTGTGTTAACTCACTGATGAGAAGAAGCATTGCTGAACTTCATAAGAAACTTATCTTCAAATTGCAGTGTTCGAAAACAAAGACAAAATCATCCTGGTTATGGAGTATGCCTCGGGAGGAGAGCTGTATGACTACGTCTCGAGACACGGCTCGCTGCCCGAGAACGAGGCCAGAAGAATCTTCCGACAAATCACTTCGGCTGTTCTCTATTGTCATAAGGTAATCAATTCCAAATCATTCACTTCCTATGCATTTCTTCATTTCTTTTCAGCACCAAATTGCTCATCGTGATTTGAAACTCGAGAATATTCTGATTGATCACGAAAACGGCGCGAAACTCGCGGACTTTGGTCTTTCTAATTATTTTTCTGATAAGGTAGGCTATTTTCGAAGAGTAAGACATTTGTGACGAAGAGGGATAATCAAAATATGCTTTCATCTACATGAATGTCTTATGTTAAACTGAAATCCTTATGAGAAATTACCAATTTTCAGGGTTTACTTTCGACATTTTGTGGATCGCCTTTGTATGCTTCACCTGAAATTATAAACGGAACGCCATATAAAGGGCCTGAAGTAAGTTAAACTTCTGAGAAAGTTTAATTGAATGTAAAAAATCCAGGTTGATTGTTGGTCTCTGGGCATTCTGCTGTATACTCTTGTCTATGGATCTATGCCATTTGATGGACGAGATTTCAATCGAATGGTTCGACAGATCAAACGAGGAGCGTATTATGAGCCGGAAACTCCATCAAGTATGTCATTTCATTTAGGAATTTCGCTTAATTTAACAACCCTAAAGAAATACTTGTTTTGAATATAACTTTCAATCTCTAAATTGCATTTTGTGTAGAAAATTTGGGCATATCTTCAATGTTCAGTTAAATTCTCGATCGAGTCAAAATGATAATCTTACATAATATTTTCAGCTGCTTCAATGCTGATTCGCAACATGCTTCGAGTGAATCCAGAAAGGAGAGCAGATATTTTCGAGATCGCCTCGCATTGGTGGCTGAATTTGGAGGAGAACATGCCTGTCATTCAGGAATTGCCTGAGAATCAGGTAAAACCCGATGGCTGAAAAAGAAAATAGAACATTTTTAGATGATCGACAAGACACCCTTAACAGAGAGGCCAGAGACGATGGTCGTGCAGGACTTGAATGACGAGGCCGATGTGTTCATGGAATTCGGCCATCTGAGTCAGGAGACCAGAAAGAAGATCGAGGATTTCAGGAGGAGAAGGAAGGAGGCAGAGGAGTACAACGAGAACTCGCCTGTCAAACCGCCAAAGGTGAGGAGGATTACAAGAAAAATGAATTACTTGAAAATGTTACAAAGTTGCATCTTGTGAGGAAATAATAATTAGAATATAGACCAGAGAGACATTTCCTCGATAAATTATCACTTCAGATTGAAAAATATCGATGTTGCGATTTTAGACTCGAAAAACGGACGGTCAGCCACAAGAAGAGATGCGCATGGCGGATAAGAGCCTGACCGGAAACAAACAGAATGATAAGGCGAGATGATTTTGAAATTACCTATTTTTCGGGAACAATCCAATAATAATAATAATATTATTTTTGTCGCGCGCAAAGAGATAGGAAATGAAAATTGGATAAGATAGTTTTGATAAGGGGCTTTTTCATACATGCCATAAACCTTTCCTAATTACCATCTGCTTTTCCAGATAATGGAATCGAACGATCCACTTGAGAGACTGCGTCAGATCGAAACTCGACTTGGAGGCAAGCCGAGACTGCCGAATGTACCTGTCACGGTAAGGAGTTTAGGCGTTTATTGGAAAAAAACAAGCGAAAATAACAGCAAAAGACACGCATTCATAAAGGGTAATTGATTGAAAATAAGGCAAATGACTAGGGTAGATTCGTTATGGGTAATGGATTTCAATCTTATGAATCTTGAAAGGCGAATCGATTACATGAAAAGTCGAAGCAAATTTGAGTGGCAACGAGTGAGAAATTGAGACTAAAATGAAGAAAAACTAGAAACTCAAATAATTCCCTGATGACAGTTTTGTATGCACTTGAGCGAGAATTCGTTGAGTTGTTGCGAGCTGTATTCGGGGTGATTTTGTGTCATCTGGATGAATTTATCCGCACATACATTTGCACAATTCGCTGTTGGCGTCGTTTCTTGAACTTCTTGAGGGGCATTTGCCTAAAGTGTAATTATAAGTCAGGTCTGAAAACAAATCTTGCAAATTTAATTTAATCTTCTCTATCAAAAATGAATGCCCAACCCGTATTGGTAATTCAGCCTGCTGCACTCCTTTGGCTATATTTATCTGTTCTTGCGATAGAGCCATAATCAAACTGTCAATGCTTAGAAGAGACATCAGAAATAGTAGCAGAAGCCTCCTCATTTTGAAACGATCTGCAAGAGCAATGTGTGATTAGGAAGAATGAAAGATCGAACGAGCAAAACGATGGATGAAATCATCGAACGGCGACAGAAACAGACTCGAGTTTGGGAGGGAACTGGAAATGGAAAGGGAAAGATGCCAAAATGGGATTAGAGGGATAAATGATAGCCATGAAAAGGGATGCAATTATGAGAGGATATGGGTGGAAAATGGAAAGACATGAAAAAGTGTGAGGCAGATCTATTGTAGAATAAGACACGTGATATCGAGAGTGATTTAGGCTCCACCAGATAAAGAAGTGCCGGGACCGAAATCGCCACAGAAGAAGGAACCATCCCCTCCAGGAGGAAAGAAGGATGAGAGGAAGACCAGTCCTGAACAGCCTGAAGATCCCAGGGCTGCTAGAGAGTAAGTAGTGATTTGACAGTATCGCTTCGAAACTATCGACGTTCAGCCAAGCAGCGTCTGCCCAGTCGGACATCCGTCCGCCGGCCTTCGTGCCCGTGTCTGCAGGCAGCAGTGACTCGTCCAGACGAGGCTCCATCCGCACTCCAATGTCTGCTGCTGCTTATCGAATGGAGACTGATGCGTTGAACATGCTTATGAATCAGGTACATTTATCTGAGCAGCTTGCGTTTTTCGTCGCTTCATGACCATAAGAGAACTAGTATATAGAAAGGAGGATATCATACTCTCACTTACTCTTCCAAAATTTCGAAATCTTAGAGGCGAAAAATGCAAATTGCCATCCATTTGTAATGGCAAAACAGCGTTAATCCGAAGAACTGAAACTACTACCAAACGAATGAAGTTTTAGCGAAATGCATTTTATAAGAAACAACTGATACCAATTTTTGAGATTTCAAAATCTTCACATCATTTTCCCAGTCTTACAATAAACTGATCACCCAATATTCATGCCGCTATGTGTATGAAAACGCCAAAACGTGAAACCCGTGATTTCCACAACTCAACGATAGATTGGTGTCAATCTAGAGCAGAAAATAGAAAAATTTCAATAAAAAAAGGAAAAAACGGAAAATAACCTCAATCTTTCCAGGTACTCGAACAAATGGAAAAAGGAGGAGTTAGTCTGAATTTGATCTCCCGAATAAAGGCTCATCCACTCTATGACTCAAGGCCCATGGTTAAGGTAAGTGCAACGACACAATTATGAAAGAATTGAACTTTCAAGAAAACATACATGCCAAAAGTATCCTGCTTTTATGAATATTGAAATTGAAATATTTTTGAATTGAAAGCAGCAGGTATGGATAAAATTTTGCCTTAGTTTTCGCGAGAAACATTTAGGGTTAAAATTTCACTTTTTAACTTCGCTGGGAAAAACTTGGAGTTCAAAATCTTGTTATTGGTAACGCGGAAAAGAGCGATCATTAGGGGCTGAAAAATGTAGAGGCAATTCCCTAACTCTTCATTAGACATAATATTTCGTCGAAGGAATGCAAAAGTTTCAAGAACCTGCATATACTACGTGCTCAAATAGACGCTTTTTGGCGTGCTCTTAGTTCCATTACGAGAAAACGAGTTTTATCTTCCGTTCAGAAGATGAATTTTATTAGAAAAAAATGAGGATAAATCGAATTTCAGGAATTGCTGGAGAGCATAATTGCTGCTCAGTCAGCAGAAGTGCAACAGCAAACGAGCAAAGCTATCGAACAGGTAGAATTCAAAGTTCTTTCTGATAACCAGACTAAACCGGGGGCGAAAAAGACTAGAATTAAATACGCATGAATTGAGATGCACATGAATGATAGGAGAAGATAAATACTGTATATAACTAGCTATTTGCTCCGCATGACTGCACTATCATTCAACTATAAACTCAAGTGCTAAACTTTTCTCCTCCTTTCGAAAGAAATGAGGAAGCTCACCTAATCTAGTCAAAACAACTACAATTTTTGCAATTACGTACAAAGATTGGTTAATAATTTGATTAGAGAGTAGGTTAGTTTCCCAAAATAGCGCCTTTTAAAGTAGGAAAAATTGGAGAATGACAGTAAAAATTAAAACAATTACGTAGAAAATCGATATAATGAAATCGAATGCGATTAGAGCAAATGGCCAATAAAATGAACGATGGATAGGATAAACGAGATTTGTTGTAAGAGACAAAGAGAGGATTGAACTTCGTTCACATAAGCACATTTGCAGTGAGAGTTATGAGCTGTGAAAGGGTAACTAGAATGAAGTGCTTTGAAGAAAAGATGAAGATGTGCATGATGCTGAAATGGTGAAATGATTGTAATGAATGAATGTTGACAGGACCTAACACCGAGAAGGAATGATTCGAAACGGATCGATGCGACGGGAAAACCTGCGAAAACAGAGGAAGAGCTCAAGAGGCAGGCCATGCACAGACCCTGGCACAGTGTTGAGGTGGGAACATCCAGATATTTCATAACATTTTTAAGTCGGGAAGAAGTTTTCATTTGAAAAGATTCAAAGATGCATTGAGGGAATTCGACTTAGCAATGAAAACTATTTCAAAAGATGCAATGCAAACCCCGTAGATAAATAACAGTTCAAGCGACTAAACTCATGTGAAATGGCACGCTTTTCTCCCTAATTTCCCTTATTTGCTTCAAAGTCAACCCAGCTCATCTTTCGACAAACAAGTCTCCAACAGACACGTTTTCCGCGATAATTGCATCTTAGAAATGCACAATTAGACGGAATGAAATTGCCTGATTGGGGGAATTCGATTCATTTGAATGTCATGCTTGCCTCCTTCCATGAAGAAATCCTATTTGATTTGCCCGCATAATTGGCTGCCTTAGCAACGAGGGAATGAATGTTGGAGAGAGAAAGAGAAAGAGAGAAGGGAAAATTGAGAGGAAATCCTGGAAATTGAAATAATTGGATGAAAATGACTGAATTATGGCGTTTGCAGGTCGGCTTCGATCCAGACGACGACAAATCTGAGCACATGGATCAGTCGATCGTCAGCACTGCCACTGAGCACACTGTTGCGGTAGGTCATGAGTATGAAGTACAGAGAGAAAATGACTGAAACTTGGAGTTTTTTTCCTTTATAATATAATGCAAACAGTAAATATAATTGTTGGTCAGAATGTTTGCCACCACCTTTGTATAGAAATTAATTTTTCAGGACACCTCATTCGAAGACAGCGACGATCAGAAGGAGAAGACTCCCACGCAGCAGAAGGCCAAACCAGCTCCATTGGCCCCGATCGTGAAGAAGGAGGAAGTGGTGGAATCAGAGGAAGAGGAGGACTACACTGACAGCGAGATGGAAGAATTGGCTGAGGTCGTCGAGAAGGTGGGGGAATTGTTTGTCTTTCAATGAGCATGTAGATTTTTTTTTATCAAGATTTAGGCAATTGAGTAAAAACGAATTGTTAACCTATATCAGACATTCAAATTTCGCCGAACATACTTTGCTTATTCAAATCTACTTGATATTTCTCGATGCACTTTTCTCGTCCTTTTATGCATTGTTGTGAAAAGTGTTCCAATTTCCATATCTCTCAACATTGTAATTAGATGATAAAGATTGTCGATCTCAGGTGGCCGAGAAGGTGCCGGATCTGAAAGTTCCGAAGAAGGAGCCGAAAGCCCCTCTGGCAGTGGCCGAGTCGTCGACGTCCACAGCCGGGGGCGCCGCCGAGCCACCCCCCGATCCATCGGTCTCCCCTCGATTCCTCGATGCTTTCGACAGAGGACTCATCAAGCGACAGAGCAAAGGCAAATATCAGGTTGGCATGCGTTGAATTCTTTTAAAACCTCGACTTAATAGCATGGCGTAATTACTTCTCGCTAATTCTCAAAGGCATAAGATCGCATTTTCAGCCGCAAAAATGATTATTGTAGTCAACCGATTAGACTAGATTCGTACATTCTATGATTCTGTAATTTTGTAACCTCGTCCATGCTAGCAGACTGCATGTGTGCATATGCATTGCATCGGAGATTCCCAATCACTTCTATCATTTTCATCACATCTTGTATTTCATCGCATTCTGCATGTGCACACAACACATCAATGCTAGAGGAGGATTGTTGGTGAAGCAATTTAGATGGATTTTTCGCGATGATAATTTGCAGTTTCGCAGAAACGTTTGAAATAATATGGTTTTTAAATATTTCATTTCAAGCATTTTATCGTTTTTCTTTTGTCGGATATTTTGTAGACTTGGAGCATAATCCGTGAGACAATATCATTCAAGTTAGTTATCATCTGGCTAATTCATGAAAATGTAGAACTCGTCAGTTTGAAATATTATGCACTGTTCCGCTTTTGTGAGCAACTATGCCATGAGAAGTGGATTGGCAAAGTATTGCTTATTCGAATGAAAACATTTCAAAATAGCCAATGATATTGCGCTTTTTCACTGCCAGAACAATATCTCCTTCGCTAAGAATAATAAAAAACGCATACTGAAAAAAAAAAACTGATTCACCAACATTCCTTCTGCCAGAGCCAGTAATTGGGCTTGCTAAACTTTCTCTCTGACTAGGCAATTAGCCGATAGCTCCTTGTGATTGTTCAGCACAACCGCATCGACATGTACGGCAGAGGGGTGTCGACCGAATGCGAATCGCCCACTCTGCCCAAGCGACTCCACGGGGGACCGCAGCCCACTGCAGAGCAGTCGCCTTTCCTCTTTGACAAAGTAAAGCATGCTTACAAATCAATTGGATATCTACTACTATCACTTTCAATCGCTATCCTTTTCTAATTCTTCAATCATTTACAGAAATTAATCCGTATATTCAGCCATGCGAGATTTAATGTAGGCATTTTTCACCGAAAATAATATACCTGCATTCTAGGAAAACTTTCAAAACGTGAAGAACACCTTTCATTCGAGATCTTTCCTCTTTCCTCTTCCTTCTTCTTCTTCTCCTTCTATCGTCGAATAATTGGCCCTTTTGCAATGTTTGTGAGCACTGCAACTCGACTCTGCAATCATCTAACATCAACACGAACTTCTGCAGAAAGTCCAATGATAATGACATCCCTCATTGCAGGCCAAGGAGATAATAATGCACTACCCGAAAGAGCCCGACATGTCCTCTCTTGACCCTGAGGCTATCAGGAAGAAGAAGATCGAGAAACTCAAGGAGAAAATGACCGCTCCTGTTGAGAAGAAGAAAGAGTAAGTGGAGTTGTGGAAGGATGAAGCTGATCCTCACTTTTAGATACGTCGGATCTGTGCCTCCCAGAACTCCACCGCCAATTTTCGTCAAGTCCGAAGGCGAAGAGTCAGATGAAGAGGAGGAAGAGGTAATAGTCAATTCTGATTCAAACCCTATGAAAGGACACTTCAAATTGATAATCGAGAAATTGTTATCTAGCAAGAACATATTATACTTTGACCATTTTTCAAATTAAAGAATAGGAAATTAACGATACTTCGCTATGAATTTGAGCAAAGCTTTGAAAGCTGAAATTTCTTATTCAGGAAGAGGAGGAGGAGGAGGAAGAAGAAGGCATTCCGAATATCCCTCGATTCCAAGTCAACGGAGGTAATTCTTTATCTTTACATTGCAATCTTGTTGTGTTTGACGATTTTCTGCCAAATTCTAATGCTTTATGGCTTCGAATGTCAGTGGGAAGTGTTGAGTTGTGTTGCAGAGAAGCGAGCTGCATCTGTGACTTCAGGGGGAGTAACAACGACTGTAGCAGAGATACAGGGCAGGAGGCGGACAAAGGCACAGGCACAGGCACAGGAATTGCAGACGCAAGGGCAGAAGTCGACAGGCAACCTAATGGCGCAGAGTCTGCACGGGCTCCCTACCACCTCACAGCATTCAGACTTCCGACTAAGCACTCCGCCAGGTCTGTGCTAATGCTTTATGCGTTCTAACTTTCTAATAATGCATCAAGCAATAAGACGATATTCTTCATGTTATCTTACATTTTCATTCGATCGAGGTTTTTGGTATAATGCTGTCAAATGTTAATGCACGCAACTCTCGTATTGTTCGCTGTGAATGACACAGGTGCTGCGTTTGAAGGTCAATCATCTGAAGACTATCAGGTTCATAACTTTTACTTTGTCTAAATTCGTGAACATGGAATGGAATGAAGAGATATTTTGATTCTAAGAAGTCTTTTGTCATTTATAGCTAACAGTCTTTTTCATGGAAATTTTCATGTCAAAACATGTCCGTCACGATTCTTCTAATCTTGCACTAATCTTTCTGCATCGACATTCTGTGTCATCCTCACCATGATCGTCTGTTTCTGTTTTCTGCTTCTTGACCATTCTGTTTCTGCCTTGGCTTCACTTAATGGTCCTGCCTCAGGCCATTCTGCAGTTGTGCAGGTTTCTGGAATGTGTTTGTGGATGAGCTCAGGCTGTGTGACTGTGTCTGTTTGCACGCAGTCAGCCTTTAGCAGTCCGTGCTCGGCAGCCTTCTCATCATCTCTTCTGTTCCCCTTTCTTCCGTCCATCTAATCTGCCTTCTTTTCTTCTTCTCATCATCTGATCATTTTCGTCACGCGCCCTACGGCGATTTATTACGAATCCAAATTATTTTTATCAGTTCTAATAACTTTCTTTTTTCAAAAATGATAATTCTTATTTCAGAGCCCAACAAGAAGCCCCCGAATGCAAAGTACCTGGTGACTGTGGCAGAACTGAAGATGACTCCACAGACCAAAACGAGCCAAGTGGCTGCGAGCAGAGCTGCCTTGGAGAAGAAAATCGCGGAAAAGGAGAGTCAGCTGGCTCAGGAAAATAATCATCTACATACTCACAACAATCATCTCGTCGACAGGTTAGTGATTGGACATTATTGCATCACGATCTAAATACCCACATTACTCATTCATGACAATTCTTATTCTCTTTTTTTTTATCTATTTTTCATGTCATGAATGAAGATTCTAATCACTACCTAGTCTCCTTGCTTCTCACTCATCATAAAACTTGATCAATTGCTTGATTCATAACCTAAAGTTCTCACATTCATATCTGCTCGACTCATTTTCATCATCCATTCATTGACAGATTGACAGACTTGGTGTTAAGATATTCGGCAGGGAATCCTCTCTTCCGTCCCGTCCTGCCCTATGCCAATAGCCAGCTCTATCGCCGCATCAGCTCGTTAGTTCATTCTTTCCTATCGCTTTGCTTTGCCTAGCTTGCCTAGAAGTATCGCTTTACATTGCCTAAGTTTCTGTGGTCGGCTTTATTCCATTCAGTTCGATTGCATTCAATTTAGTTCCCAAGTCAAACCAAGTTAGACTATCTCAAATCAATGCAAGCCATGAGAATGACCCTTTGCTAGAAATTCTCCAAATTATCCTCTATAAAAATTCCTTGACTGGTGTAATTACTCTAGAATGATCAAATTACCTTCCCACTCTAAACCCGTATTGTTAGTGAATGAGAATTTGAGATAGTCACTTTTCCAATCACTAGTGAAATAGTGGAATTTGAATGCATCTTCTTCGTTTTTATTTTTATTCAGTTCTAAACTTCAGTTCATTGATGCTTCTATGTAATTGGTTGAATATTCATTTGCTTCTGTCGTCTATTTATTACTGATTAGGAAATAGCTGATCTTCGCTCATGTTCAGCTATATCTCCTAATCAGTACAAGTGAGAGTCCTCTGTCTGCAGTCCTAATCAGAATTGAGACGGACTCCGGAATCCGACTAACAAATTCCGATTTTGATGTCGACTTTTCAAAAATTCAATTCCGTCTCAATCTTGGTCTCTTGGTCTTAGCGAGTCAAACAAATCACGACCATTTCGCTTATTCTGATTGTGCGTTCTGTTTTGCAGTGGACGAGCCGAGTTGCCGAATGATAACGAAGTGAATCGAAACAATGCGACAGGCAACAAGCCAGACAACAAGGACAGAGACAAGGATGGAAGCAAGGACAAGGACGACAAGGAGAGTTGGGAATCGGCTGCTGCATTCATCAGACGGAAGAACAGAGAGAGGAGATACAGGAACAGGACTATTGGAACTGCTGAAGAGGCTTTACGGTAATTGACACATTGCTAAATAATTTAATGCTTTGAGAGTCTCGAAATTCAAAACAAATCTGAGGTTCCCTAAAGCAAAAAGTAGACAATAATAACGCTTTCATTGGGGTTGCGTGCTCTGAACTTTGATTTATCGATGACTAAAATGAGGAAATGACTCGAAAGAAATTGCATGGAAAAGCCGGTCAAGAATCAGTTCCTTATTTTCAAATTATCGATTTGTCTGTAATGGTGTTCAATAAGTCGATTCATCAATGAGTGAAGATTATGTTTATCCTAATTAAAACGGAGTTTCTTCACTTATTTACGATGGACTGATTGAGCTGCAGTATAATTGAGTCCATCTGATTATTATTGACGAGTTAGAGTTTCTTTCCGTGATTCAGTGGATTTATGACGATTATGTCTGCACGCAACCCCTGTGGCTTCAATTCTTTGAGTTGCGTTAAAATGTCGTCTTCGAATTCGAATAATCGAGTAATCAACAGCCAATTTGTAACTGCTGTCGTGCAGCTTAGCGATCAGTTGATTCTTAGCTTCACTTTGATTAACAGTCAAATAGTCCAAATTCAGTGCTTTGGAACGTCCTTCTGTGGAGCACATCTACACAGATCTGGACCATCTCTCTGCACGAGCTCTGTCTCCGTTCTCTGCTGATACGTTCTTCCATGGACATGGTTAGTCTATTTTTCTAATTTGTGAGGTTAAATTTAAAAAATGCCCAGGGGTTATTTCTTAAAGTTACACAAAAGCTCGATTTTCCAAAATTTCGAACGTAAAGTAGGAAAACATTTCTATATCGATAAAAACAAATGATCAGTTTTTTAAAGACTAATACAAGTCTTGATGCATTCCTGAGTTAAATATTATCTTGCCTTCTTTTATAATTAGTTCTCCGATTTACCACCTGATATTTGAAGCGAACTCTTTGATTTCAGATACAGGCAGCAGTGGAATGAGTTACATTCGGCCTCGACTCCATGACGAGACCTATCGCACCGACTACAGCGTGAGTCATTTCAATTCGAATTCTGACTCAAATTTATATGTGGAAACATTTTTCCTGTGAAAGGTGACAAAACATAGAAAAGGAACATGGCTAATCAAAAAATGGCGATGAAGAAGACAACATTCTGCTTATTCCTTACGTATTGTAGTGTCATTTCCTTACAAATGGAACTTTGAGAAATCAGACTCACTTTGAGAAACTTTCAAATGTGCAAAATGATCCAAAACGAGCTGAAATTCTTTCTCATTATCATTTTCCGCGTTGCGAAGTTTTATCTATATTGCTAATATGCTATCAAATCTGAAATCTGAATTCTGAATTTAAGATGCACCCAACCCGCGACGACCGTGGCCGATCATATTCAGTGCGTGACACGACTCCGGATTTGGAACTCAGGTAATTTTTGTTTCTTCTTTTCATGTTTTCCTCTTCTCTCTCCCTCCCCTCTTCTGTTCTGTTCTGTTATGTTCAAGTATCATCCACTCATCCACTCGTAAGGCTCTTTTGCTCTCCATTCTCCATTCTCAATGATTACGATTTCAAAACATAGAACGGAGGAAAGACAACAGAAAAGAACACTGCATTCTCCTTCTCTCTTTCCCTCGAATTCTCATTTGCTTGTCCTTGTTTAGTGATTTGCTAGTCCGTTTTGCACACATTTCCGTCCCAATCAGCATCCAAATCCGCTCATTTCCCCTGCGTCGTGCGCCTTTTTTCGTTTTTGCTTACTTTCATCTTTCCCTTTTTCTCTTTCTAATTGTCCGATTCCTATATTTCGATCAGATCAGATCATTTCATCTCGTCAATCGCATCTTTTTTGCTATGTACTTCTAAAAATATTCTCCTCTTCATCGGTCTTTGAATTATTTTATGGCCTGTCGCTATTTAGTCATGAAGCCTAAAGTCTATAGAATCATTAGCGTAAAGCGGTATTCAAAGTAATTCCTATTTGAAGTTAAAGTAATGTTTTTTTTTATGTTTAGATACGGAATGGACAGACACAGTGGGGCTAGTCCAAGTTATACAAGGAAATTCGATCACGATGTAAGATTTGTTTTTCGATAGAAGTTTTTGGTTCAAGGAACAATTTTTCGTTTCATATGCAAAGTCAAACTTTTAGCTAATCAAAAAACTACCTAGTACACGGCTATAAAATAATAATGAGAGGGTAAAGATAGATGTTGTGGAAAAGTCAATAACAATAAGTTCATGTGGTCGAGAGCTTCTAACAAATGATCTTCATTTTTCTACTATTGATTTTTTTCAATTTCAGCAGAACAACTGGCCTCACGAGCCGCGTCGATTCGAAGTCTACAAAACTCGAGCAGAGAGAGACGCGGAGAGGAACACCATGCAACATCCTGTGTAAGAACTATCCTATTATTTCTCAAGATTTTCATCTGGCTTATTTTATTTGCTCGTTACTACGTTACCAATCTTTATGTCGATTGAACTCCAGAAATGATTGATAGATTATCAATAATTGCGATGAGAAAAAGTCATGGTCTTTTTGATGAAATAAAATTGTATAGTAAAAAATCTTTTCTATTCCAACGTATCATAATTCTTTTCATATTTCATCGTTTTTCCTTCTGTATTATTATATTATGTCTTTCTAGAATCGCCATGAAAAGAACCAAATCCACTTACAGAAATAATTATTTATTTCAGTTCCGGGACCTCTTACCGTACTCCATCCTATTATTCAATGGCAAGTGATCGAATGCCCGCAGTGCCCAGCTACAGAAATGAATACAATCCGACTAGGAATGATGTGCCCTACAGGCGTAGTCAGTATGAAATGGATAGAGCTCGTAAGCACATAGACATTTTCACTCGTTTATCATAGTGAGAAAATGTTTAGTGACCCCCGGCACTGCAGATGCCTACATGCAATTATCTGGCAGCTCAGGTCACTCGGCAGATTACCACAGTCGAATCCGACCCTCTGCAAGGAGAGTCGCTTCTGCACTCACAGAGGCTGACAGAAGGGCCTACAACAGAAGTCGATCCATGGATAGGAAACAGGCCGAATTGGAACTTTCCTGTAAGAATTTTGAGGCGTTGTGATTTGTTTTCAAAATCACTATTCGGCACCTTAAACGCAAAAAATCACTTCTTCTCCATTTTCTCGACATGATTTCTAGAGGAGAAAGAGAATTATCATAAAAAAAATAAAAAGGTTTTTTGTCTGCCGTTAAGGAGCAGAAAACACTAAACATACTTTCTCATAATTTTCTTTGAGCTGAAATAAGAAATCGATTGACTACACCCGACACTTCCGGCCCCGACTATTCGTATGTGAATTACCACGACACATCGAGTCATGGAAGGAAGAGATCCTCGAGGGAAATTGGCAACGGGTCTGTGACTGGAGGACAGATTAAGGGGATACTCAAGAATAAAGTGGTACGAAATTTTAGAATAATTTCCGAACGCGAGACATTCATCCTAACCTCCTACTCTAATCATGATTACTTCATGCAAAGAGTTGTGAACTTTTGGACTGGATTCAAATATGTAATTGAACGTTAGAAAAGTACATTCTATAAATACTCGGAAAAATGAAGGAATGGCCAAATTTGGGATTTTAGTAAATTGTCGCTTTTTACTCGTATCTTAAAATTCACCAAGCTGGTTCGAACTTTCGTTATTCTTATTTTAACATATTAGACTCCGAATGAACTAAAATAAATCAATCAACATTCGTAGTAATTTACCCTTTTTTAGAGTGCCGATATCGAACCCCGTGTCACCGACAAAAGCCGTCCTTCGAACGATTCGTTGGGTGGAGTCAAATCGGTGAGTCCTTCCCTTCTGATTGCACTCTGCACAGCATGTAGATCTGATCTGATTTGATTCTGTCTGAGATTTCTTCTATGGCCGTGCGCTGTGAGCAGCATGTTAGAGATTAGCTCCTTCCCGGAAACAGCAGAGGCGCAGAGTTTCGTGACTTCTTCTCTTTCTCTAACTTTTTCAAGTTGCAGAGCAATACTGATTTAAAATAAGAAAGTGAAAATTTTGAAATTGGAAAAATTTCACTTACGCAATATTTTTCCTTAAATAAAATTTTAAAAAATGATTACAGTGATACAAAATCGATATTTCTCTGCAATGGGTTTTGTCATCCACCTGTCAATATTTTCCAGTTCCAGGTTCCTTTTTCCACTTTCAATTTTGCCCTTACCATTAGCTATACAGTATCTGCATTCTGCCTTCCATCCTTTACCTCGACTTGGCATTGAATTGTTTTCTTGTGTCGAATTGTGGAATCGCTAACCCTTGCAGCCTTGCAGATGCTCGACCGCCTGAGACGGCATCTGTCCTTGGAGAAGAGCACTTCGCCCGCCCCCATCATCAGACATGTAAGTCTATGGACCGAGACTGGAATCGACAGAAAGAAGGATGAACATTGAATTGATAGAGATTTCGTGAAGCTTAGCAAGAGCATCAATTATACCCGGTTTCAGT
>LIAE01006505.1:0-16064 GCA_002287525.1 Diploscapter pachys | reverse complement strand
GCCAAATCGACGGACCCCTGTTCCGCACCACTTTGAATAGTCCTGAC
The DNA here is from genome assembly GCA_002287525.1 of Diploscapter pachys. Lineage (NCBI taxonomy): Eukaryota > Metazoa > Nematoda > Chromadorea > Rhabditida > Rhabditidae > Diploscapter > Diploscapter pachys. Next base: position 16,017 of record LIAE01006505.1, on the reverse strand, counting down.
ATTCACTCTTAAACTTTATTCGAACCTAACATCTCGAACTGACAGTAATTCATAAGATAGCAACAAAATACGAACATTTTTCATATCAGCAACGATAAATCGGAACAGATAATCATCAGAGGCAGACAATATTTTTTCTTCGATTATCGTCCGATTCAGGCTAGAAAATCGAAATTTACGTTCAGAAAAAGTGAGAAAAGGCAGTTTTTGTGGGGTTGGCGATTGGGAAAAACGACGGTACTTTTGTGAGACTGTTTCGAATTAATCAAGTCGAGAGGAGAGTGACATGCCGTTGTTTCAGTTTTCCTTGAAAAATTGCGAATTTGCGGTAATTTAGAATGAGATACAGTAAAATTTACATTGCAAACATTTAGCAGTTGTCCAATTTCGAAACATTTAATCAATCATGTTTCACTTTCATCAAAGTGCATCTCCTAACTTTTGCAATAGCGTCTCATTTTTATGGTGAGAACAGAACGGTTAGCTGATTTATGGGAGAAGTTAGGAGAATGACCTTAGAGCTTATCATCGACGATTAGGAATTCGAACGTTTTGCCGGAAAAAATAAGTTGAGGGGAAAAATTGAAGGAACAGAAAAATAGACGGATGGAAATCGTGAAGGTCATTTAATTTCGCTGATAACAAATGAACGCCTGATTCTAATTGCGATTGATAGCTGTTCTCTTCACTGTAAGACGTCCCAGCACTTAGCACCGATTCATCATTAGGACGGGAGGATTTAGCCTTGAACACCTTGGTAATTTATCTCTATCGAGTACAGTTGATTTTGAAACAGTTCTGATGATAGGAAGAAAAAGTTTCATTAGTTTTGAGAAAATTAAAAATTCAAGAGTTTAGAACAAATAGAAATTAACGGTAAAAATGTGAATTTTTCGAGACTTGAAGCTATTCAGTCGGTTGCATTTTACTACTTTCACAAATAACCGGAAAATTCAAATGATTTGTGCAGTAAATCAATAGGAAAATTGATGACTGACTTCAGTTCCCCCTTTGCGCGAACGTTCTGTTGGTTGGATCGAGATAGCATCGCTCGAAAGTTTCATCGTGAAAATGTTCAAAAAATGAAAATGGGGAGATTTTTTGCCTTAATGAAGATTAATGAAGAAATATTACAAATTTACAGAGAAGATAGGCAATTTTTATCAACTAGCGATAAAACTTATGATATGAGCCTTGATATTAAGAAAATCGCATCTGCGTAGCAAATGACAAAATGTCTAGGACATTCATGAAGTTGAACAGATGTCTGTGTAATATGCACATCGCTTTATGATCGCTTCAGCATAGTTCTTCCACACTCAAAGTTGATCGTAGATTTCACGACATTTTACAAAAGCGAACTTACAAAAATTCAAAACGTTATACAAAATTTGAGCAAATTTTACATAGAAAGGTTAAGAAATAATAATTAGTCTGATCAAAAATTCATCTGGGAATGTTCACACAAGACATTTCGGAATAGCTAATTTTTAGAACCTGTGAGTGTTCAAATTTTGGCCCACCCTTTAGAATAAAGATGATATGATACTTGGCAATAAACTCGCCTTATCTCCAAAATCTATCTACCTGTGATGCAACATGTTTTTGCTCGATGCCAAAAACCTGACCCCAAAGAGATAGGCTCATCTTATTTGGGCACATATCAATTCTTTGGCCCCATAACAGAGTTACTTCCCACTCAAAATGCCTAGGTATTTTATTCTATTCACAAATTTCTTACTATTTGTAATTGCTACACAAAATTCGAACTCTTCGTCAAAATGGCTCGAAAGTATGTCGTCGATTTATTCTTATTTTGTTATTTTCAACATTTTTATTAGCTCCTGCCGCCGTCTGCACTCCGGATGGAATTCGGATCGATATTGCTCCTGTGAATTTTACCGTTCGTCTTCTGATGTCACCAGCCTATAGCAATGTCTCAGATGAGTGCACAGCCACTTTTCAGCCAATGCAGAATATCAGCGCTTTCTTCAACTTCACCTACTGCCCTCCAACGGTAAACTCATTTTCTTCATTTTAGTCGATTATGAAAATTCCCAGTCCTCTGCAAAACGTTCCCTGACTTCTCTGCTGATCGTTTCCCGCCATTCGAAACTCGTCACTCTTAACGACACGGCCTATCAGGTAGAATGTCAATTCAGCGATGGAACAGTGCAGGCGCAACTTACTGTCAAGTAGACTCAATTTTTAGAAGCTAAACATTTTTTCTTGAATTTGCAGACCAGAAAACTTCGATTTCCCTGCATCTCTTCAATCTACAGCAGAATTGCCTCATTGTGAATATTCGGTGGATATTGGTGGTGATTCTAAGGTAAGATTTGGTAGAAACAAGAAAACTGAATGAAAATGTAAATGATAGCCTTCATTCATCGCTCCTTCCGCGTCGATAGGTCAGACCGTTGTTCACAATTGGCAGTGTGGGGATGCTTCTTCTTTGATTTTCTGCATGCAGGTAAGATTCTAAGAATTATCAACAACAAAAAATTATAAATGAAGGTTTACAATTGCACCGTGGACGATGGAATTCGATCGAATATCACTCTGATTGATCATCGGGGGTAATTTTTTTTATAAAAATTGACCAAAATTCTGAATTTTTGTGACAGGTGCACTCTGGACGAGTCTCTGTTAGCACCGATTTCTTATTCGACATCGTCCTTCTCGCTGAGAGCCTTCTCCTCTTCGAAGATCTTCTCTTTTGGATCAAATCAGCTGATCTACAGATGCAACATTAGATTGACAGTGAAGTCGCCAGAGAAGATTTGTCCGGTAAGTTTATTTTCAGTATTTTTGAAAGGAAAATAATTGGAACTTTTTAGAGCATTGAATGTGTGGATATTGAATCTTCCGGAGAAGATCCAGAAACTCTGACACCAATCATGGCAGTGGACAAAACCTTGAAGACTCCAACTATCGATTACACTCTTTCCACGAATGTTACTCTGCCTTCGAAAGAAAATGGCAAGCACTGAAGAAGATCCTTCGACTTTTTTTGATCTCAACTTTTTCTGTAACTAATCCTGCACTTTATCGTAATTTATGAATTAGAATACACTTTCACACATGGCGGTCTAATATGAACCCGAGAATGACATTTGTAATTTGAAGCATCACAAGAAAATAACAATATACTGATGAGATCACACGTTTGTCGATGGAAATCACTTTTTGACACTCGGAATTTATTAGGCGAAGACAACGGCACTTGCTGAGTCTTCTGAATTTGCCAGGGGCATTTTTGAGGCGGGAAGCTGGTCTAAAATTTCTAGGTTCTCTAGGCTAGGTTGATCTAGGAATGTGGTTTGTACCCTTTTCATAGCTCGAATTAGAACCAGTAGACGATTGGACAGTAGAAGTTGTTGAGAATGTCCTTGAGGTTAGAGAGGCCTTGCTCCGAACTCCAACCGTAATTCGAGTGGAAGGGAATTCATAGTAACTCAAAGCGTAGAAAACTGCGTTGTAACCAACCATTATACACTCAGCTACGGAGAATAGAGTGTAGGCTAAATTATTGAAACTAGATTTGATCATAATTGAAGTTCTTACCCACTACATTACAATGTTTCAAGAAGTAGAAGTAGGTGAAAGGCGTGGATATTGAGATTGCGATTCCCGATATGAGCATGAGTAGCTTGAACCACCAAACTTTTACGACCTAGAGTTTTTGAGGGCTGAATTTTTGGAAGTCTATAAACGAACCTTTGGATGAGTTTGTTTGAACCCTGAGAAGTGGGTTAGAATCACGTTGAGCAGCATGTTGAAGTTGAAGAAGATTATCCACATCGCGTAAGCAATAGCGTGAATTACTGAATTTTTGAAGTAAGGTTTTCGATTCAGTGATGAATTTTGACTCACTAAAATGACTCTTGATATCGATGACTGAGACCAGAATTAGGCCAGACGGTTCGAGCCACAAGGTTAGTGCGTAGAACTTCAAAGTGATTTCAAAGGCCTTTGCTTCGTGAGAAAATGTGTAGAATAATCGACGGTAGAGCTAGAAGTTACTTTAAGCTGACTGCTTTCTCGAAAATGTGACTTACCACAATGAAAATTATCCTAGGCGGTAGATGGACGAACAGAATCAGTAGCCAGATATAGCGTTGAGGCTTCCAAATTCCAATGCTGTAGGAGACTGGTGGAAAGGCGCTAGATTTTGGAAATTTTTAAAGTTTGAGATATTTTCTTGCCTTCTAACATCGGGACAATGCTCTGACTGTGTAAAGTTGAGGACGGTGTCTAGTTGGAAGAAGAATGAATAGGCCACACAAAAATAGCATCCAAGCCCCGGTAGAAATGCCGCGAGGCAGACTATTGTGATAACTAAAATTTAGGAGATTAAAAAATTATAAGTTGAAAAAACTAACATCGTTGACTGTGCGCAACGGCATCGTCCAGCGGAGGCAGCATAGATTTCTTTTCGATCACCATCTTTTCCGCACTACAATTCGATTTTGCACATTTAGTTAGCAAAAATCTAGAAGTTTATCGATCGGTGATAGAATCTCAGGCCGAACAAAAGAACGAGCGACAACTGGGGTAAATGTGGGTTGTGTATGTTCGGTTTTAAACCAACGAGACGAGAATGAAAATGCTGTACCTTCACTGCAATCAGATAACAAGCGTTAGTTTTCGTACTCAATTTATTAGGAGAAACAGAGGTGATGTTGCAAATATTCGTGGCAGTTTTCGTCTTCCATCTCTCAACACGTGCCGAACGAATGATTTGACAGAAGAGATCTCAAGTATGAGGAGGAAAGCTTTTGCCTCTGCAGGGTGTAAATGAAGGAGAATGGATGGCACGAATAAAGAGACAGAGGAGTGACAAAGAAGGCAAATACTGGTGCGCTGGTTGAAGAGAATGTAAGAGAATCAATGCCAAAACGATGTACGGAGTCAGAAGTGAACAATTGATTTCTAATAATTAGGTAATAATTATAGAACTGATAGAAAACTAAAATCTAGTCGAGAAACTTCAAGGAAATGGATATGAAATATGCTAGAAAAGGACTAGCAATTTGTTTTGGAAGACGATTCTATGTAAAAGGGTTGAAATCTAAGATCGAGTCTAGAAACTTCGGGAAGATAGACTAGAAGCTTCCCAGAAAAGGTCAAGAATCTATACTCTGGAAGAGGCGATACTTTTAGTATCCTCGTTTTACATCTAAGCTGCCTGTGTCACTGTTCGATATATGCATGCAAAGGGGCATCTGCTATCTGTTTTTTTGTGACGCATTTGCAAACCGGATGGAGAGAAGGTATGAGACAGAGGACATTAGAGAAATTAGATATTAGGCAGGAAATCTATAATATTAGACCCAGGTCTGTTGTGAAAAATGGCACGATTGACTTTGACGAAATAGGGCATATATGATCTATCTCTGATGAACAGATCGCAAAATCAGAACTTGTCAAATCGAGTTGTCAAGTTCAAGATCTCGAATTCTTTTCATTCGAAAACTCCTTCGATGTTCGAATTTGTCGCGATCGCGAGACAGTATGGAAATTAAATAGGACAGAGAAACTTGAATTTTCGAAATTTTCGAGAATTCGTGATTTGGGGGCCATTGCATAGAGATGAATGAACACAGTCAAAGAACATGTTTTTCTAGTCACTCTTTTACCCGCGTACCATTGCTCAAAGTGCGATCGTGTAATGATTCGTGACAATGATTTTGGAAGAGCGATTATTGACAAGAATGATTTTATTCAGTTTTGAGCTATCTCGATTTTATCGAAGCATTTTTTGGAGATCAGATATGCAAGTTATTAGTCAATCGGAGCTACATGTTCAGCTTTATTAGGGTCGCACGCTGGATCGAGATTTTCCACTTGCAAGTTCGGATAGACTAGGAAATAGAATAGGCAGAATGTAACGAATCCGAACAGAAACAGCATCTGTGATATCCAATGAAACCGGTGTACTGCGGCTGGCGTTATTTGGAATTCAAACAGACCCGATATTTTTTGTGCTGAAAATTCTTTGATTGACAAATAAAAATGAACGGAGACTTACAAATTAGCCATTTCTTATTTTTCTCCATAGGAATGTCATCGTCTAGTAGAGTTGGGGGATATTTGTATCTTCAAAATATAATGCTTGTTTGATTAGAAGAATTTTCATACTTGGTTGGACTCGTTGTGCTGATAGCTCTCAATCCTGACTGCCTCAAAAGTTTGTTCCGTCTTCGAGTGGAAATTTGTGATAAGTCCGGAAGAGGTGGAATTGCATTATGGTGACTGCTAAAATCGAGGATTTTCTTGAACACTTTGGAAAGACATGACATATTGGCAGCGCGCTGGGAAGACACAGAAAATCTTTTCGTTTCATATTACGAAAACCCATGTCATTTCCGAATTACTAATTTTTCTTATCGTGACATTTCTCTGACCTGGGAAAGGAATTTACTGCGATCGCCTGCCGCATATACTTCATCAATGCCAATTTGATAAGCGACAGGAAACAGATCATGAAGCAGACGCCCAAGTAGAAGTCCATCGCCTTTATGTAGCTGACTCTCGGCATAAGTTCGTTGTAGGAGAATATTAGGAATGTGATAGCCAGAATGATAGAAATCATGTCCTGGAATTCCATTTCGGTCTCGATCCATAGGGCTACCCAAGCAGTTATGACGATAGCTGTAGAGGGAATGATGAGTTGAAGGAAGCAGAATCCGGAAGATCGAGTGAATACGAAGCAGGCGTAGAGACGAGAATAGTTGCCAGTAGCGTATTCCTCCATATGTCGAGTCACGTAGACGGAATTGATCGTAAAATCAGGCAGCCGAATTTTGGCCAGTCGAATCGCTTCTCGAGTTCCGTTGGACCACTTGTAGATGACCTGATCAGCAGTGTAGCCATCTAGAAAGAAAACAGATTTTCAGGAAGAAAAACTAGAGACTTACAGCTTTCAATACCCAACTTACAGAGTTGTCGGTCAAAGGGGAATAGTGTTAGGTCCATTGCTAAAAAGTTTGATTTTCATGAAATTTACGATTAAAGAATTTACTGCATTCGCAGATCAGTGAAATTCTTCTGCTGTAAAGAATAGTGCCTTTTTCGCTAAGTCTGGAACTTTCATTTTTGAGAATGATCTGAAAGCTTGACGTACCGGAGTAGCGAACGATGAGAAATAGAGTGACGTTGTGGATTCTTGGAGGCGATTGCATTCGGTACGAAAGTGTCGGGGAACCACAGGAAATTAGTGTAGCTCTCGTGCAGAAACAACTCGGTTTTGTTGTTAAAAAGTCTCTTGTCGTAACGAAGACGATTGTCAGTCCATGACTCACGATAGAATAACTCGAGAGCATAGTCCTAGAAAAAGTGATTTCACTGGGGACGAGCATTGCTTTGAGCTTTGTTTTTTTGTTTCATTAAGTTTCAAGATTAGTTTTAGCACTTCCTGGTTTTCATGAGGGAGTAAATATTCCTTTACCATCGTAACTTCCGACACTGATCGGATATTACTGACAACCACAGAAACTTCGACCATTACAGCCTCTAAAAATACATTTGGCCTAGAAGTTCTATTTTAGTCCATTCTTACCCCCTCTTCTATTTTCGGGAACTTGTCGGTGATCGTAGTTTATCCGTTTTAGAAACTGAAGGAAATCCCTAGTTTCTCTAAAAAAGGAAGTTCAAGCATATTTCACTTCATGAAATATTTCACCCATGAGAAAATAAGGTGGCTGATCCACTAGCTTCGATTGGGAGTTTATCATCTTCTCCGAGCGATTCAGCCTGTATTGGTCGATCTTCGTAGGGATATCGTCGGTCCAGACTCCATTGATGATAATCCCTCCTCTTCCCGTAATTATCCATCGGGTGGCGCTAAATTTTAAAATTGACAAAAATTGAGAAACGATGGGCTTACTTGTTGCAAAGTGGAGAAGAAATACTGGTAGAAGATCCCAAAGAATAAAAAACTTTTCATTTGATCCGGATCCTGAAATGAAATATTCTGTAGTTCTTACACTTTGAAGAACTGATACTAATAAGGAAAGAAAATGAATAGATTTATTCGAGGAGTTCATGAAATGAGATCAAAACTGATCGTTCTTGAATCTTCCGAGAGATGCTCTGTGAACTTGGAAGGCTCGGATATCGAAAAGGTTGAGGATGACAGAGACAAATCGAAATAAAGTGGAAACAGATGGGTGACAGTGGGAGGCAGGGGCTGAGCTCGATAAAAGACGGGGATGACATTCAATTGCACAATTTCACAACCACCACAAACACATTATCATTCGGATTACATAGGTCTGTGAAAATCTGTTCCAATATAAAACATGTGATTTTGAGAGGTTGCTAGAAGGCGGCTACACGGTTGCACCTTTTATATGATGTGGTACCTCATTTGACATCTTTTCGAAATAGATGTAGCCTTTAAAACGGCTTCCTGAATAATTCACAAGTTCACGATGATTATCATTAGTCAAATTCACCAGACTCGAGACTAGGGAATATAAGGAACAGAAAAAGAATTGGTGAATTTTACGAATGGTAGTTATGATGAGCTGATGAAAAATACAGAAGACCATAAAATTGGCTTTTAGAAACATTGGAATAAAAACTTTCTAAATCGAAACAGACTCGAAATTTATCTCATCGTATCATCTGATTCGATAGACAACGACTTGAGCAGCAGCATTCCACCCATTTTTCGTTACTCAAACTCCAGAAGCAATCCCCTAGCGGATTGTCTTCTGCCTTCAATCGCCTGACAATAAACTTCTTCCTTCTCCAATCATAATGTGTTCAGAATAGAGATGGGTGGATGAATGAAAAGATCAAAAATGCGCAAATATTTTGCAAAATTTGCAGAAAAGCGTATAGTTTTGAAAAAAAAATTGGTCTTGAAATAACGAAATGCAAATCTTACATGTTTCAGGAACCAAAATGAGCGAGGAAAGGACGACAAAATGAAACGACATCTTCAGAGGAAAGCAACAAGGAGAACGACGACATAAAAAGAAAAAATCTTGCTTCAAAATGAGACGCTTATTTGTTTGTGTTTTAGTGAGCAGAGGTGTTGGCATAGCCCTAATTTTCTTGGAAAAACTCCAATTTTGATATGCTACTTAACCTCCCTGAGTGAAGCTGAGCACATTCTCTTTTCGTTTTTTTATTCTAGTTTACAAGAATGCATTTTCAAGCATTCATATAATTGCCATTTCTAGGCCGAATGCAGACACAAAATGATGGCCTCGTTCTTCAATGAATCCGATCTGAAGAAGTGCTTGAAGAACTGCGACTTCTGCAGAATTCCCGAGAAGGTCAGCCAACAGGCAAATGCGCTCAAAACGGTAAGAAATTTTGGATCGATTTTTCTTATTTGTAAATGAAGATTCCATTTATTCTGTCGTTTCAGCAACGTCAAGAGAGTCTGCACTCGCGAAGTCAGCGATAAAATGGAGAAACTCATGAACCATTCGAATATGAGTCAATGCATTTTTCTAGTAAATATTGATCGAAGATTTTTTCAGGCAAAAGAAAGAAGGAGATGAATATTCTGGATTCGAGAACGGGTTGGAGAGAATGGAAAAAGAGGAGGCTGCCAGGCTAAAAACTGCTGTTCAGGTAAGAAAATTTGAAATAATTCGTTGAGAAATATGCTATTCCTATCATTTTATAAATTCTTCTAAACCACTTTTTGAATTTTATTATAAATTTTCAGGACGAATTCGAACGTCGTCGCAAAGCGCGTGAATTGGCAAATGGAGGAGCTGCGAGGAAAGTGCGTCCTCGCGGAGACGTGATTGTTTTGGATAAGGACAGTAAGCGCGTCGAGTCACTCACCATTATTGTAGGTTTTTATTTAACAAATCATAATTTGAACAGAAGTATCTTATACTCTACATAACGAAGTTCATACCAATATCAATTATCTCAGGAGTTGTGTTTGATGAAACTAATACAAAGGCGGGCAAAAGTATTGGATTATCTCGTTCTTGGATTTCCTAGCCCAGTGTTCTGCAATGCTTGAATTCAGAATGCATTTCATATGCATATGCGCTTATGTAAGACAAGAATGTGTGCTAAGTTTCAGCATGGTCTGTGCACTACAAAACTCGAGGCCGAATGTAACCCTAATATGGTTGTGACCCAATGATTTTGTTCGCCATCCTACATATGTTTTTCAGTTACACGGATTGCCAATGCCAGTTTAAAGAATTATAAACAACTCTTATCCTTGATTTACCTTTCCTTCTTTGAAACTGACAGCGTATCCTTCAGCGTCGTGAAGCGATAGTTCTTACAGTCATACAGGCTCTGGATGACAATTCCTTCCAGACAGGCAACCAGCTGACATCGAATACAACTCCTGCTATTTGCAGTCCAAGACGCTCAGCTCCTACAACCACAAGGCTGCACAAGTCGTATTTTGTTTTTATTTAATTCTGGAATGTGTCCAATACAGTGCGAAAATGACTATTTTGCTGATCAGCACTAGCTTATTTGCACTGTTAATATTTCTGATCTTACCCCATCAATTTCATAGCTTTTATTGGTATCATGATTTATAATAAAATGACCCATTTTCCAAATATTCTAACCTGAGATTGGTTAACTTCGAAGCTAACTTTGACTTTACTACTTTACTACCGTCTATCTATAATTTGTATCTCTGAAAAGCGAGTGAAATTCCTTGATTTCAGTTGAGTGCAGTCAAGAACGCGACGAAGAATGGAACGGAATACGATTCCTCTTCTGCTTCAGTCACTTGATAATGATAAAACAATGCATTGTTATTCTCAATAAGAGTTTCATTGATTTCATACTGTGACGCCATATAATATCAGACAAAAAATATAGAAAATTGTTAAAGATCGATTTATCAGAAAGGAAGAAATGGTGTGACAGTAGAAATCTAACTATGAGATACATATGTGTTGAGCTAACCATAATTGCAAATCAGACAGACTACAAATTGAAAACATTTCTCTCAATAACTATAAAATTGACAACTAATTGAGAGGTAGTAATCTAAATTATGACAGAATTAGTTCCTAACAAGTATATTTCGTCATTCTTATCGAAAACTATTTTAAAGAATACTTATTCCATTTGCAGTTTGAATTTCAAGAAAGTAAAGCATGCATGTCCAGCTTCACCTGTCAATACTCGTCCCGGAAATAAAAATCAAATTGATCTGACTTCTCTGAGGAGTGTTAAGCAACTTTATTAGTGAACCACAGCTTTCGATTTATTTTCATTTCATACTTTTTGATAACAATGAATTTTTTTATTCACAATTTTGATTTGAAAAATGAAATATCAGATGAGAAGGATAATCAAGGAGGACATGTCACGGTAAGTCGTTCGTCCGTTTCGCAGACATAGGGAAATGCTTCACCGTCGCACTAAATATTGAATATGATTTTAGGAAATTTTTGATAGGATGCGTGAGTTTCTGAACTATTTTCATGTGCCTTTAATAATCAAAAGTGATATTTCTTTAAAAATTTAAACGAATCTAATATCGGGTCGAATCTCCCAAATCTGATCATACATATTTCCTCTTGCCTTCCATTGTTCTAGTTATTTTCGAACTAAAATATTTCATACCGTAAAACCTGTAATAGATGCCTTGGAGTTTTTAACTTTCAACCTCTCAAAAATAAAAAAGATTTTATTAGAGAGTTTACGGCATTCGTATTTTCGCAGATTAAACTTAACCTTACAGAAAAGTCGGCCCATAATCCATTAATCGTTAGCTAAAATATTCATTATAAACATGCATTTGGGTTGTTATTAATTTCTGCATTTAAGGACATTTAATTCGTTTTTCCTTGATCTAAATCAACTTCAAAAGCTTTTTTATAAGTAGAGACGTCAAGTACATTTTAGGAAATAGGTGATCACGGCAATTCATCAAAATAACATTATTATAAACTCTCAACAAGACAAAATAATTTTTAGATTTTCGAAAATGATCCACTCGATATAAATTAGTTCATTTTTGTGCAACGATATTTTTTTTATAAAAGGTAAACATTTAAATAGATTAAAAATATGACTCACAAAGCCACAATCATAGCCAGGGTTGTTACCTGAAGGAATTTAGTAAAGCGCATCGGGAAATTGAAGAACTGATTTTCATAAACGCACAACTATAAAATATGGAAATTTGGTATTGCGGTATTTGTGCATTTTTGAAAATCTAATTCTACTTCCGTTGCAATTAACTAAATTTCTTACGCGGATATCTAAATATAATTAATAATTATCCACTAGTTGAAAGCAAAAATTCATTATATCTTATTTTTTTATACGTATTCGAGATCTGGATTTATGTAGTGATCATGACTTGTGCTGATGTGCGCGAATGCTCGAGATTCGTCGCGACCGCCATAGAAGAATCGCGACCAAGCCTTAACATTCGCTGGCATCAGCACGAGCCATGCTCACTGTTCCAATCCAGATCTCTAAGAGTCGAGGGTACTCTTGCTATAGAGTTGTGATTCAATTATCCAATTAAAACCCTGGTTACAGAGAAACTTTTACTTACCCGGCGACAGTATACCAAAGAGGACAGTCGTATTTCATGCCATCGCTGTTTTCCATACTCATTCCCTAAATTTTTATAGATAAAAATACAGAGCGATGAAAAGTATGAAAATAAATATCCTTGAACTAATCATAGTAGGCAACCTGGAAATGTAGAACGATAAATCATAGGACACATACAAAATAATATGATAAAAGATGCTCTACCCTCCCCTCCCCTCCCCCAATCCTTTACTATTTTCGTATGTTTCTATCGTCCCACTTTTCAAAATTGCCTATAAGTAGAATGATGACTCACAGTAGGATCAGTTGCGATCTTGCGTATATCTATCCAAGGGCCAATATTACCGCCTGAAAAGGAGAAAATCAATAGATGATTTAAATTATTCTGTTTAACTTTTAATAAAACCTAGTTAGTAAGAAATTTTGGCCAGTTTCAGCATAATTTAGATGAGTTTTACGTTAAATTACATCTTTTAATAAATAGTAGGCTGATTGTGAGTTTATTGTCCGAAAACTTCGGGAAGGCTACAGCAGGAAAGGCTCGCTTTACAAAGATGGCCATAGCCTTACTTAGGATAGATCATTTTCGGAGATCTAAAGTTTTGAGATCAACATAATTTCGATGATCAGATTGATACCAAGTTTAAACGTTAAAATCAATGTTGAAAACGGATTTGGCCTCTCTAACCATTAGCTTCCTTTGTGGTAGTCTTATTGATGCCGCAAAATAAAAAACACGCAATTTAGAAATCGAATGTTCCAAATTAATTTATACACTAATAAATTAGCATCAAATTCCTTACTATAATCATTCAAGTCCTTGCCTTGCTGTTGGCTGTAGACTCTTGGTAGATGGCACATTGTTGGTTGGGTGCATAATGTCATGCAGTTCGCAGCTGCATCGTCCCAATTGGCATCATTTGCAGCTAACTGTAAAATCCTTGCTATTCACAAAACGAAATTAAAAAGAAAATGATATTTAACGATCACCTGATAGCATTTGCCTTCAAAAAAATCCCAGCCAGTAGGACATTGTGCAGCTGAAATTATTGAATTTAGATTTGAAAAACGTTTTTTGCTTGAAGAACAAAGCATTTTCTTCATTCTTTAATCATAATGAATTATTATTGAGGAAGAGTAAGATGATGCTACTTTTTGAAAAACGATTTGGTCGTTTATTCATGTAAATTTGATGTTGATAGTTAAATTCAGTTAAAAAGAAATGATAACGCTTTCTTTGTAATTCATACACTATTCTTGCAAATTTGATGTATGAATTTTAATCGAATTTAATGAATGAATATGCTCTCGGAACATATACAGTAGTTTTTTTTTCAGAAAATAATGATTTCTCCGAAAAAGGTCCATGAAATTTATGGACTCGCGCGATAGGTTTACTTTTGAATTGGTAATAAAATGGTTGGCTTGAAAAGTTGTTAAGACTTACCACATTCAGCTAATGGAGCCGAATTTGCGAAACAAGGATCGGTTGTAGTAGTAGTTGTAGGCATCGATGTGGACGTGCTTGTAGACGTTGCTGAACTCAAATGTTGAACAGTTGTATTCGTAGCATTATCGCTAAAACTGATACAGCCACTACGTCGTTTTGCTTCCTATTACGAGCGTAAAATGTATGCAAGACAAGGGAGAGAAGGGGTATGATGCGAGATTTTGCAAAAACAACGGTTGCTGTAGTTTGAAGTAAATAGGCAGGATGAAGAGTTATTATTTTCGATTTTCGGGGAGGTCAAAGAGGGATGATGAACATTAGCTGCTTAATTCAGAACAGACCTAGGGAGGGCGATCGTCAGAAAACCCTTGCGACCTACCCTCTAGAAATATTTTTCGTCTGACGAAAATGCTCCCTAGGTCTGGTGGTTTTTCATTGGGGTTTTCATTTGGGGAACTTTAGGTCAGACCATTCCCTTGTAAGATTGGAATGAGTTGATTAAGAAAACTCGAAATCAAAATTCAATCTCGGACTTGATGAAGATATTTACACGAAATGATAAAGTGGACTTTTTCCCGAAAAACGTGCAGCGGCTGCAACAACGTTGAATAGCACTATCTCTTCTCACTTTCTTATTTCCTCTAATTTCAGTTATCCCTCACTTGCAAATCTGCGGCTTGACTATCGTAAAAATGTCCGCTTTATCATTTCGCGGTTTAATTACTTATTATACACCTACTTGGGGATAGAAAAGGTGGAGGAGGCGGTTTTACATCTGTCACATTCGTGTTAGTGGCTCGGAATTGCAGCACGAATGTGGCGCTGATTGTGCTTGTGTAGGCAACGATTGGAGTGGTGGTCAGAGGGCTTGAAGAAGACAAACCATTCCATGCATCGGAACACACACTGAATTATCGATCAATTATATCTGATAATATTCATGCCATGATCATTTACCGCGGACTAGTGCGCTGATGATTCGATTGATATTTCACTTCAAGTCCGAAATCTCTGCAGCCTGGCGAGAATTTCGTTTGAGTGCTTGAGAAGCTGACATATTGGAATTGAACGTAAGAGTATCCTGCAGGTTTCTAAATGAAAAAATAAAGTTTACATGCTGTAAAATGGCGAGCCTGACTAACATACCACAACCCAATATGTCTTCGTGGAATATGGTCCAGGATTAGAAATTGATGCCGTTCCGGTGATGGTGATTGTCAAACTCGTCCACGAAGTCGTGGCAGTCAATTGTTGACCCCCGTCATTTGGCTGAAGAGAAACGTTACCAAATTGTCTATGATTTTCATATTTGCCTTTGAATTGCATGTCGCATCTGCATAGCCGAGAGGGCAATTGCATGTATTGCAAGTGCGGGTATTTAGACCTCCCGAATTTGCGCAGGTTACTTGTGGAGTCGGACAGCTGTCTAAATTATGGCTGTGAAGATTTGGTCTTGCTCACATTGATACTCACTATTGCAGTAGTAAAATAGATTTAGCATATAAAGATCCATGCTGGTAATAAACGGACCACCCATTGTGTAGAAGTATGCATTGTATTTGGGCAAAATCGGATAATCAGTCGAACCTCCATATACAAACCTTAATGTATTTCGCTTGTCAACAATTTGTTCATAAAATTGCCTACATATCGTATGCCGAATGGATGACAGAGCCAAAATTGTAGCCAGCAGGATTTGTAGAATAAGTTGAATTTATTATTGCAAGATCATCAGTCATTGCAGGCTGAAAATAGCAAATCTATTTGAGTAAATATTTTGTCACTGAAATACATTGACAGAACCCCCATTTATATCGACGAAATTGTCTCTATCGCTTCTACGCTCCATTGTGTAGAAGCCAAGCACATGGAATATCGCTTTCGCAAAAGCACCGTCCTGAAACCAAATTACGAATTAGATTGCATTACAAGAAATTTTTAAAGCAGAGATTGGGGAAGATTGGACGTTTTTGCCCGTTTGCTAATTTATTATCAAATTATGAAGCAGGGATGTTCGAGGTCTCGTTTTTGTCTTC